>CCAG010020374.1:0-106155 GCA_001077435.1 Glossina morsitans morsitans | reverse complement strand
GCTGTCATACTGGTCAAAAAACTCATTGACATATGGCGGTGACTGTTGGAAGCCAAGACACTAAGGGTTAAATATTTTGAGACCCATTATAACGTGGTGGCAGCTATAATAATTGAACATCCACCGTTGAAAAGACGTATTAAAACTTTTCGAGTTACGAACTTACTTCGTTGATGACGTTAGTGTGAAAAATTGAAAATTAGTTTACATTCCGTTATATGCCCCTTTGTGGAATTTCTCTCCGCATATTTTCACTTTCAATTTGAACATGCACACATACACTTCATCATCTATCTGTAATACTTCCTCACTACCACCGTGTTTACATGAATAGACATAGAGACATTCTCTGAGCAGGTGGTGGTCAAATACAAAAGAAAGCTTCAATTGCGAAGAAACTTTGTACTTTTAATCTGCTTTTCCTTTTCATCATCAATCGCTTTTTGTACTTGCCAAGTTATTCAGTGCTTTTGAAACACCTGTAATAATAGGCTTCTACGATGATGAGGTGCGGAAAATCTACTCTTTGTATCAATTACAATTTACACCGTTTTTTTAACTCGATTTTATTAAAGTTTGTTGAAATTTTTATTTATTTTCTTTTGTTCGTTTATGGCATTCAAAGCGGGAATCTGTATGGCTGGCTCTAAGATAGGAATGTATGAAGTAGATGTTCAAAATTAGCCTAACATTTGCAAAATGGTTTTTAGATAATCAAGAGACTTTCCTATCAATTGCGAGAGTAAAACAAGTAAATCAAACAATTCGAATAGATTGCTTTTTGCCATTATACGGGTAGCGGAAAATTGCTGCACATAGTTTATTACAAAGAGACAAAAACGATTTAAATGACATTTTTATCTTCTCTTTTGCTGCTTTTATTCAAGTTGAAAGAAATTTCTTTTCTAAACAAATTTCGAGTTTTCGTTTCTTAGTAATGTTATGCTGGCTGGGTGGCAGTTAATTTTTAGCAATATAACTAACTTAAGCAGAGACATATAAATGTGGACGTTTACACACACATAAATACATATATAGATCTATGCATGCATGCATGCATACATGGATACATGCATACACATACGTAGAATGAGTTTTCTATCCAATCTGTTGCCATTTCATATGTGTTTGATTATAATTTTTAAGAATCACAGCCAGAGAACGGAAAGAAAGGAATGCGAGAAGAATTTGCGGACATGAACACCACATACGGAGGTATTTATTTGTCTAAAAAGAATGAAAGAAAAAAAAAAAAGTCTACTAAATGAAGTGAAGATAGAGTTAAACGTAGTGTGCAAGCGTATGAATAAGAAGAAAACCTAAGTGTAACGTATAATACGCTTATATGTGAAAAGATAACTTCGGACTTTGTGTGTTAAGTAAGCGTTTCTCTTAAAGTACGTATCTTTGTGGGAAAACTTTTTTTGGTGAGGGTTCTCGCCCTTATGAAAATTTACACACATCTTTTCGCCTTCTGACTTTAGTTAGTTCGTTTTGCTCAATTGCTTGTAACACATTCACAAATAACCGGCCAACTCGCATACGCATCCTTATGTATACAACGCTACAAAAGCAGACAGCTATATATATATGCACATGCATACTTATATACATACAAGAAGAGTAGTATATGCTCACGTGTATAAATCAACAATCACCCAGATTTACGTGAATGCTTCCTGCTGCTATTGTGGTGCTCGTACATCTTTTTGGTCTCTCGAACTCGGTTGCTATTTCTGTGGTCAACTGTCAATTGAATAAAACTTGTGGCAAAGTTACTATAAGACATTCTTTTTTCTTCTATTTATTTATTTATTTATTTATTTATTTTTTCTTTATATTAAGACTTTTAGCTAAATCCACGTAGGGAATCGCAAATATATATCTACATTACACAGTGAATTATCTCAATGATCAGGGAAACCATGAGAGGATATGTGTAGAGACGCATAACTAATGAATTACCAAAAAAAAAAATCAAATGTACTCCTCCTTCGTCTAAAAAAACCATTAGTGTGCTTGCAAGTGTGCTATGCACAAGCATAAATCTGATCTCACGGTCATTGTAGAATCTCTGCTCTATGACAAAAAATGCAAAATGTTTTTAAATGCCGCCCTTTGTGCGAAATCTTCGTATTCTTCCTTCTACTATCCAAACAATTGTATTCCTACGAGTTTCATAAAGTGATGCCCTTATCCTTTACAATGGATTAGTAATCGTACTTGCAATAACACCCAGTAAAAAAGAAGAAGGAGAATACAAAAAAAAAAAAACGAGCAGTTGAAAGATAAAGAAATTAGCCAAATTTAACCGAAACGAAATTTGTCTTTTCAATAGAAAGGACTAAGAAAAAAAAAAGACAAGAAAAAAAAAAGAAAAAAGAAAAAATGTGCAATGTTTCAATAAGGGAAATGCGCGTATGTGCGCAGTCAAGCATTCAAGGACAGAGAGACGTAGGGAAAGTTATGCAAAGCACTAAAGGAGAAATGCAAATAATATTATCAAAGTCTTTGTGTTATTAGTTAAAGTATGAGAAGCAGCGAAGCTGTGCTTGCAACCTTAGGAAAAATCTTCAATTCATACCACATAGGTGCACAACTGTGAAATTTACCTTTTTTTTTCGAAACAAAAAACACGCGCTCACTTCAAAAGGATCATAAACAGGAGTTTATCCTCAGTGTTCTCGCTAATTACGCATTTTTTCCATCTTTCGGGCAACTTGTGGAACACCATACCAGTAAAAATCTTCCTTTTTTCCCACGGATCATTCCGCGAGCCATGTTTTTTATATCTTCGCACGAGCAAAGCAAGTGTATAACCCATCGATGCAAATAAGTGCGAATCGGAAGAGATGAGTCTAAAGAGTAAGCTGCATAGGTAGAGTTTCCAATTTCAGCAGATTCGGCTTCAACCGATTTTGCCGTGTGAACGGATATGACATTGTGTTGCCTTTTTTTAGGCCACGAACAATTGGTGGTTTGACCAGACCTCAATAGCTCATAATGGGCCACGTCGTTCTGGTCCCACCAAATAGAATGTACCGTCTTCCTATCAAGGTGATTCTAGCTTGCGGTCGTCGGGGTTTCTGTGTTTAAATCTACCTCATGACCTTTTCTTCATGGATGCCTCAAAATATATTCATTTTTAATCCCCTCTGCTTTTTTATTTTGGATTGTTCGACCAAAAAAAAGAGTGCTATCCCCCAATGGTCATTATTTGACACAAATTTCGACCTATTACACAAAAGTAGCAAAACAATTCTATGCAAATAGTTACTCAATTATGCGCGCTTGACGTAGCTTCCTGGCGCAAGAAAATGCTGTACATGCCAAATCTTTCTACCGCATACTGCATTAGTGTGCCACCCGTTTCTGGTGTATACATACAGTTTAAAGTTCGATTACGGAAAGACGGACCGACGGGAGTCTTCTTATTTACAGCATAGCTAAATTGCAAAACTTCACGGAGTAAATACACTAAAAAGTCATTGAGTTTAATCTAATCAAAGTCATTGGGTTCAAGTTTTTGTAAGAATGCGATAATCATTTATTAAGTGTAACACCTTAAACGGGTTACACCTTAAACGGGTTCATTTTAAATCAAAAGTTTACTTTTCCAACTTTGCAACCTTCAAACAGCCTATAGACACATATGAAAATAGGTTCGCAAAACTGCGAATCAGAAGCGCCAAGACGTGAAGCAGTCAATTAGGACAAATTTTGTTGTAAAACATTTTTTTTGTTTCTCAAAAATTATATTAATATTGCTTGCAGCATTAAAACCTAATAACAAATATGCTAAAAAAAGAAACTCGCATGCAGGGTCGATTCTGCAGTACTTTTCACCATTTCCCTTATTACTATTCTCAAAGTTAAAGATGTAATAAAAATTAGAAAGATTTTTTTTAAAAAGTCTTACGTGAAGTTATTTCCAAAGATCTATTTAACTATATTGATTGAAGGTTAGCACTATTCTGGAAAAATGTCCATCACTAATTTTAAAATATTGGATCTATGAGCCATAGAAATGCTTATTTATACACTAAGAGGGGTATATTAAGTTTATCCGGATGTATGCGACACCGAGAAGGCCCATCAAGATAGACCCATCCTTTACTATAACGATTCATTCAATTCCGCTTGTTTGTATATCCTACACATGTCCACGTTTATTCGTGTGCGACCTACAGGTCGCAAACTTTTGAGACCGGCCACTGTCCGTATAACGATTTGTTTTGAAAAGTCATTATTCGACAAAAACTTGTAATTTTCAATAGTCCTCGATGAAAACCGCCGAACAATAGCATTTCGATGTTCTAAACTGGTATGAGAAATTTGAATCGGATGGCGCAATTTTTTCAACTCTCTTCGTAAATCCATTCCTATAAGGACTGAATCTTCGTATGATCCAATTCTTAATATTTCATGGTGAAAGTTGGTGCATAATAACAATCGGATGGTGAAATTCACCCTGCGAAATTTGGACCATCTTGCCATCACACTACTTACAAAGACTATCATGACAAGCTTGTTTTTGCACCTTGCCTGTATTTTCTATGTTGACTTAGTAGGCCAATGTACTACTTTTGCACCTTGCCTGTATTTTCTATGTTGACTTAGTAGGCCAATGTACTATTTTTCCCCAAACCAACGAAAAAACTTGCCCTCGAATCATCGTACATTTCCGTCGCTTACACGCATACCACAAGTGGTGTAGGGTATAATTCTTTTTTCTCTAATGCAAAAAAATAAATACCACAAAAGTATATATAAGACTTGGTCACACGCTGTTGTAATTACTTAGAAAGCATTGGAACCTATTTTGAAGGCGACCCAAAAACTTTTGATATATAATTTTTTTTTTTCTATGCTTAATAATTTTGCCCACTTGATGGCGCTTCCCTTAACAGCTAAAATTTTTTCCATGTATTTCAATTTTTTATGACTTTAACATTTTAAAAGGTTTAAAAAAAAACGAAAAATTGGAAAAAGGAAACTATCGCGGGCAGCTCCTTGGCAGCTCCAATATACATATTTTATAGGATTTTGTGTGACATTTAAATGCAATCATTTGATTCGTTCGTCTTTTACAGCTAACACATAGCGACCATTGCGGCCACCTATCAATGAATATTTTATGATTATATGGTTGAACATTTTGTTGGCATCATCATCATCATCATCATCACCATCACTTTTACAAGCCGGCATCGTCATCGGCATTACCGAAAAACAGTTTGTGTTTGGAAATATTGAAATACCACTCCGAAATAACACTGACACGCATACAATTTTAATTCGTCTATGTGAATGTATATTTTCTATTCCACACCATCACTCAAGAGAGAGAGAGATAGAGAGGGAGAGCAAAGCAGATCACATAGGAAAGCATTTAGTGAACGCCAGACATTTTAATAGTTTATGTGTAGGCAAATGGTAAAAGGACTAAGTCTGATAGTTGGGAGGCGAAGAAGAGCGGAGATGGAGAAATAGATGGAAAGCGAGTTGTGGGTGTTGTGTGCTGTATCCACTGACAACGAACGTTATAATAAATTTAGCATGAAAACAAGCCTGTGGGAAATATTATTAAAAACTCTCCAAGTGTTTGTCTATAATAATGGCGGTGACGCGGTTTTAAGGAAATGTAAGGTTTTCTTTTTCTCTCTCTCTCTCTCTCTCTCTCTCTCTCCTTCAAACAAATAAAAAAACAACACGTATTTTGTACTGCTATTGATGCCTTGGGTAGCAGGAAATGTAGATTATCGCTGTCATTAACGGCAACGTTAGCTTGCTTCACCACCTCCAGCGGTTTGATTACGATCGTTTAGGTGTCTAATTAATTTTCGTGGTTTTTCTACGAGCACGAGCACACACAAAAAATTGAAAACGTTGATAAGTCCTTATAGAAAAAAAAAAAATAATAATGATAACAATTTGAAAACAAAAGTGCGCCTAACAACGGAAAGGTAAAAGAGTAGAAAGACGGTTCTTAAATATAATTAAAAAAAAAAAAAAATTTAAACGGAGAAAAGGAAACGAATGTAAGAAATTCTTGTCAATTCTAGAAATTAATCTGGAATGTTAGATAAAAGTTAAGAAAAAATTTAAATGTCGCTACTTACGGTTTAGGTTTTTCCTTAATTTTTTTTTATATTTTTTATTTTTTGCAATTTATATAATTTTCAATTTTCTCGCTTTTCCTTATTGTTGTGGTTAAAAATTATGGTTCTCATTCTGCTATTACTCCACAGACCTAAACTCGATGGACATACTCTGCTTTTCAGCTCGTTGCCTTTTTTTGCCATTCATATTTTGCATAAAATTGCCTTAATTTTTGGATTACAGCTGCCAGTTTGTCAGCAAAAAAAATTTTTTTTGTCAGTTGTACGTTTCGTTCGCAACGACTGTTCCTTTTGCCACAAAACAACGTAATTTATTTAACAAAAATTATTATTTGCTGCTTGTGTTTAAATCTGTCCATTCACTCACTTACTGAACGTCTCACTACCCATTTTGCTTGCTTGTTAGCTTGGACATTTTTCTTGTTCCGATGGTTGCAATGGAGATTTGTTTAGTGGTTTAGTGGCTCGTCATGTTTTTATTTTTTGAAATTTTTAACTCTTTTTTTTTTTTTAGGGTTTTTTTTTGGGTTTTTTTTTTTTGTTTTTTGGTTGGACTCTTGTTTTGTGCATTGTCATCATCATCAAGAAGTTGGCCAAGCGGCCAATTCTATCCACCAACACTTAGTCAGTAGCAGTTAACCATTAAAATTTTTAAAAAGTTTACCATGCAATGTCTTTTTTCCTCTAGAGTATTATAATACGATCTAAAAAGAGAAAAAGATAGTAAAATATTTTAAATTGTGTGCATTTTTTGTAATCGTGAAAATTTTTGTGGTAAACAAAATTTTCAGTGGCATAAATAATTTCTTGTTATTTTCTAGCAACTGAGCAAAAAAAAAAAAAAGAAAAAAAAATCAAAAAGTTTTCTTTTAGTAAAAACAAAAGTCAGCGAAAAAAAATTTTCAAAAATTTACTCATTGCCTTAGTTAAGCAATAATTAAAAAAAACTATAGCATATTTTGAAGGTGATTTGTAAAGCTGTGATTAAATTGTAACGATAAAGTGTTGAACTAAGGCGATTGAATAAAGTTTAGCTTCAATTCTAGGAAGACATTCATGTAGAGTTTTTATATCTCACACCACTTATTGTACGAGCGTATGTTAAGTTTGTGAAGATGTATGCAATACGCAGAAGGGCTTGAAGTAGATCCTGGTATACCGATCGATTCAGAAGCAGACTGTTCGTCTGTCTGTATGGGCCACAATTTTTCGAATATTATGATGAAATTTGTTACCCTGATCTGTTTTGGCTCAAGGGCGCACGCTATTGAAAATAATTCGAAACGGACGGCTTTTTCAAACGCTTCCCATACAGTGCTTCATTTTGAAAAGTCCTAATGTTATTAACTCTAGGATGGTGTACGGTGTGTAACAATGGGCAAAGCCCTTCTATAGTGTTTTTACTTGTTTGTTTTTTCTCTGAAAAACATCCCCGTACTATTTCGGAATTTAATCAACTCATCTCGACCACAATAATAAAAAGAGAATATTTAACGCTTTGAAGCACAAAACAGTAAACATCTGCTTTGAACGGATGGCCACTTGCACAATAGAAAACAAAAAAGCGGAAAAAGACTTTTTCTACAATTAATTCAGTATAAATTATGTCCAAAGAGCGTATATTCAGTATACGTTTGGTAAAGATGACAGTAAACTTCTTCTAATTTTGCTTAACAATACCATGTTTGATTAATTATTAGCATGAACAGCTCAATACATAAGAATGGCGGGCGGTTACCAACTTCGAGCTCGCGGGTTCAAGTCTCAAGTGCACTAGAATTGGCTTCGGTCTTAGCTTTAGTTAGAGCTCAGTCGGTATTGGCGTAACACTTGTCATCAGCTCTTGTGGACGCCTGGCTCTTTGGCCGAGGCCATCATCTGCCTATCTCTTTCCTTACCTATTTCTGCCTGTCACTATCTTGCACAACCAGGGCAGTTGTTGGCCAATACTAAAAAAAAAAAATATTATGGTAATGAAATAGTTCCCTCCCGTTCATAACACCACATCGTTTCAAAAATTCAATCCTTTCAATGTTAAAATAAAAGTACAAGGTTTCGGGTTTTATAACCGCCTACGAAACGCTAACTTTGCTTTCCATTTGTAATAGTTAGCAACATATAGCAAAGAAGTTGCAAATCATCCATAGTAAACGTAAGTCTTTTTGCAAATTTTCCCTATTGTCTGTAAAGAGAAACGTTATAAAAAGTGAGATAGGAATTTGAAATCAACTATTAATATGCCCCTCATTAGCAGTAAACTATGACTTACGAATCGTTAGGTATAGGTGAGATATCCAATAACAGAAGAAAGGCGCCACAAATCAAAAAGTTTTCTTGGTGTCAAATGGAATTAATTTTCCGTCGACAAAATGTTACATTTCATGAGAATTGCATTGCGGAAATCAATGTTTATTCATCAATAACTTTGGTTAGTTCTTTCTTTAGGAAAAAATAGAGGTTAGGTTATCGTTAGGTGCCATCTGTTGAAGGAAAAATACCCAAAATATTATGGAGAACTTGCTCCATCAGATAGATTTGTTAAGTACTTTTCTATAACAGCCTGAAAAAGTTTTCTTTTGGCAATCTTTTTGAGATGGAAGAGGAAAGATAACGGAATAATAATATTTAAAAAGATTGAAAGTTAGCGTACTGGGCATTAAGTATTAGGAAAAGGAGCTATTTTTGGAAGATATTAAAAATTCGTTAATTTAAGGAGCTCTTCGACAACTGACTGAATCAAACTTGAATCTAAAAGTACGTAAAAGTTAGCCAGTCAATTAAAAAATTTTTGTCAATTCCTGATTTAATGGGATTTAAATTAAACTGTCGAAAATTCTTCACGCATTTCTCTTTAAATTGTTTTTCTAAATATATTGTTAAGAATTCTAACGAAACGAATTAACTTAGGTGAAGTTGTTCACGAAATCATGTTTTGAGAAAAACTCGTCCAAAGCTTGGAAATATTTCAAAGACATGTTTTTTCGTTGAAGTACATCTTTATTGATCCTAGGACCATAAAATAGCCCTTGCATGTAATCTCATCTCCTTTACTGCCACCGAAAATTTTTGGCCGAAATTTACCGCTTTTTTATCCTTTATGTGTGGAAAAAAAGAAATGAAAAAATAAAAAAAATGAATAGTCGTCCTATAGCCGGTAAACCCCACACCTTTTTAAAATAAAGTGTTATATAGGAAGTGGTCTACAAAGTTGTAAGACTCGAACCATTTTCAATGGCGTTCATCTTTGGTCTTAAACCCATTAATATTCCAACTTTCATCAAAATATCTCAAAAGTTACAGATTGAACACAAAGTTGCAAGACGGATAGACGGACAGATCAGTATAATAAAATATAGGTCTATATCAAGTCCTTGTGCATGTTGTCTACATCCGCACAAACTTTTACCGCAAGTGATTTGCGTTCGCCAAAGTTTTTCATCGAAAAATTTGTTTGCCGTATTGTTTTTCCTTGCCAGCAGCTAGATGAGCTGTTATTTTGCAGTTACCACAATTTAATATTTACTATTTACTCAATTATGTCAACGCATAATGAAAATCTCCCCACTTGTTTTGAATGAATTTAGTAACAAATTATTGTATTAGGCAGACAAACGTATCCTAAACCTCTGGCCATGAAAAAGACATCGTTGAAGTTTATAGCGATCAAGTTATTCTTCTCATGTCAATGACCGAGCCGAGCTTAGTACTTAAATAAAAATAACTTATAATATACTCTAACATGTATTTAAACCATAATCTAATCTACAGGCAAATATGCCAATGAGTGAATATGTATGTACGTTTTTATTACTAATTGTAATGAATGAAAACAAAAAACTGTGACTATTTATGATCTGAGCAAACATTATATATAGTACTTAAACAAATGCCGCAATATCAAGATTTATAAATTATTTGAAAATACATCGTTCAGTGGTAGGAGAGAACGTGCACCATAACAAAGGATACAAAGAGTATTAGTTGTGTGAACAAAGGCACAGCTTTTCCTCATTGTTCCCGTCGCTGTGAAAGGTTAAGCATAACTGGAGTTAAGTTATAAATTGCGGGGTACGAAAAGTTATGTGATATAATATTGGCGGAGGAGACCAAGACACATTTGCAAGCGTACAATTTTCTTACGCCTTTTAGTCTTGATATTCAAACAATACTTGGATGCAAAAAAATGAATAATCGCTTATGCAACTTTAAAGAAAGGGATAATTAAAAGCATTTATATGTCACTGAAAATCTTATCTTAAGCAAATGGACAGGACAAAACACCTTCTGAATGTAGTCAACATTTATGCAGATCATCATGCAGGTTTTTATCAATGAGTTAAAATAAATAAATTAAATGCGAAATTGCACTTTTTCATGCAATGTGCTTCCTTTTATTTACAAAGTGCGCTAAGCAATGAAAATTCACTCAAGGACTAAGAAAATTTCAATAAAAGTTATTAGCTAATAAAAAAAAAAAAAAAAAACTGTTTGCACATTTCGTGTATTTCAGTTAAAACAAAAAACGAAGAGAAACAAACGAAACAAAAACTCCTAAAAAGCATGTGAAACCCAGTAACTCGTTTACCATGGAAAAGTTATTGCTAATCTTGGAATAGTAAATCAGCAATTACAATCACGACCAGGCAACTTTGACAACATTGTAAGCAAAGGTAAAAAAAATACTTGGGAAAGTTTAAGCAAATTAAAAACCAATATTCGTTAGCTGACCTTTTTTCGGTTGGTTAATTTTCTTTCTTCAATTTTTTTTTCTTTCCTGCCAGCGCCGTATTAACTCTTCATTTGATGCTTTGTTGCTGTTGTTTCATAGATTTAATGCTACACTACATTTGCGTGAAAAATTTTGCTGACTAATACCGAATTTAGGCAAACATTGTGCACATAGGTAAATTTTATTTTTTGCTAAATATCGGAACGTTTATAAAAACAACAACGACAACAACAACAAATATATAAGGCAACAGTTTATAAATTATCTTGAAAAGCAAAAAGAAAGCTAAAATTCACTATATAGCCAAGAGGAGGATGTGACAATGTCTCTGGAATTGGAAGTGACATCAAAATGCTTCTAAAGTCGATTAAAACAAATTTCCGTTTTTCAAAATTTCTTTATCAAATCACATATGCGGTTTTCAAATAAATAAAAGTTTATGCTCATTTTTTTAATTGCAATGCTTACCATTGTGATTTTTAAAACGATTACGAATTACAGAAGAATTGCATTAACTTATCAAATTCCCGGAATTACAATTTTGCGTTCAGTTGCGTTCAAAGGCTTTTAAGTTAAGTTCAGTTTTGCGAGAGGAAACATTTAAAAACACTTCCATTTTAACCACAAAATATTTTTTTGCCGCCTGTACATATACTTTGTTTTGTGAGATTGAATTTTTCATGATCGTCATGCTGTGACGACCTTTGCATGCCTGCATGGCTAAAAACATTTCATAAGAAAATGAAAATAAAAAAAAGAAAATAAATGAAAAACGTCTCATTGTTTACCACTATTTTTTTCTTAATATTAACAATTTTTCTTTTTTTTCGTTTAAAGATTCCGTTGCGATTTTTTTTTTTTTTTTAAATTTTCTTCAAAAACTTTGTTCATTTTACCGTTACTCATTGCTCGTTGCTTTGCGAGTTGTAACTGATGGTCAAAGTCAATGCTATTTTTTTCTACACAGACACAACCATTAGCACGTGAAGTTTTATTTTTCTACTTCTTATTAGAGTATGTAATTTTTTTCTTTTTTAATAGAGGACTGTTCGTGTTGTGTTTTCTATTAGAATTGCATACTTATATCAGGGTATCGCGATTATTAAGTCAATTGATTTCGTTTGGTTTCATGTACTATTTTTATTTGCTGGTGGGAGAGTGAGAGAGAGTTGGTAAAAAATAAGAGAAAATTTAAATGCAAAGAACAAATAAAGGTGGTGAATATAAAAAACTAGAGTGTTAATGTAAAAGAGATAAAAAACTAGAAGCAATGCAAAAAGAAATGTAAGTTCCTTGCATGCTGTAAAAATCTCTTAAGTTCGATTACATTTAGTTTCACAAGAAAGATGTTATACTTGTTCAGAGATTTAAACAAAAATTAAATAGAAATTTTGCTACTTGTCCTTTAACGACTTGACTCTCTGTAAAGGAATGTTGAAGCAATGTTAGCACAATATTTCTGTTAATGCAATGGCTGCTAATAAAAGATTTGTGACAAATGTTAATTAACACGTATCTTCTCTTCACAGTTTACAGTGCTCTTATTATTGCATACAGTGCAGTAATAATTGAATAATTGACCTTTAGTAAACTGTGTTTACATTAGAACACTTGGAAAGTTAAATTACATTATTACACCTGAACATGGCATACTCTTCGCTACGCCCACTCTTTCACTTTCTCTTTCGTATTTTCTCTTTGTTTTCTTCAAACCGGCGCATATTATCTTTAGTACTTTTTTAAATATGGAATTTCACCACTCGAGTATGTAAAAAGCATATTTATTTACGTCTCTCATTATTAATCTGGATATAATGCTAAAACAGTCTCTGATGTTGGTTAGTGCATATGTGTATATAAATGGACGATACGATGGTATATGTGGTTTATGTATAGTTACGAGGTAAACGAATGGTGTATAAGATAGATTCCTACATTATTTAGCCTTCGCCACATAGCTGGGCTTTTGGGACAAGTTAGTACAATTTCGGGATTTGCCAGGTTGTAAAGGATAAATATACAGCTAAGTAAAAGCGCACTAATACTTACACTTTAAGTGCTCTAAAATACATATTCAAAAAATAAAAGAATTTTGGTATAAATTTTAATGAAGAGGAAGTGTGTTTATAAACTAAAATAATTGCGTTATAATTAAATAAAAAATGTTAAAGAAATTAAATTTTTTTTAAAAAATAAAAAATTAAAATAAATTATAATCAATTGTAAATAATCTATAAAGCAATTTGTTTTAATAATAAAATAAAAAAAAAAATAAATAAAAATCTATTTTTAAATAAATAATTCTCTCAACAAGGTGTCGATGAATGAAAAGCGAATATGTTATAAAAAAAATTTAAATTATTTTATATATTAAGCAGCAACAACCTGGCCGTACATATTGAATACTAAATGAAGCGCGTGTTTAGTTTGTTTGGCATTCGTTAAAGTATTATAATTCTCCTTGACATGTCTGGAGCAATACTAGCACGGACATACGGTAATGTAACAACCAACCCAAATCCATACACAACAACCGCAACACTATATTTGTGTTAATCGTATACGCCAGTGGCATTGTGGTAAATTTTTTATTAACAAACACTGGCATAACTCGTTTTTTTTTCTTTCTTTTTTTTTTTTTGTTGTTTTCGGTTTTTCTCTCGTTACGTTTTGTTGTTGCTGTTATTCATTGTGTAAAATGTGGTCTCAATGGTCAAAAATTATGTTAATAGAGTGTATTGCGTCTATGTCAACGCAGCCGGTAATATAAAAAAAAAAAAAAATATGAAATATATAAATTTACATAAAAAAAATTTACAATCGCCCGTACACATAATGCAGTGGATTTACTTGATACTAAAATAAACGGTGAATATATTTTTGTTTATAAATATTAAAAATTAATTGCAATCAACCATCATTAGGGACGGCTCATGGCCATATCCTTCAATTTATTAAAGACAATTAAAAATTGTTGCCTACTTTTAAGAAGAGAGAAAAAAAATTTGAAAATAGAAAGAAAGCCGGTGCTGAAAGTAAAAATCCTAAAAGGGCAATAAATTATATAGAAGGATTTTTTCAAATTAACTTATTTTTATGCAAATGACGGGAATTTTATTTCTTAGTGCTAGTAAGTTTTAGCTTTAGCTTTATTTAGAAAGTTTGTATAATAATTAATACCTTACGCCAGTTATGCTGCAAGGGTACATTAGGTTTGTACGGATGTAGTCAACGCCCAGAAGGACTTGAGATAGACCCACGTTTTATTATATCGATCTGTCCGTCTATCCGTCTTCTGATCTTATATTCAATCTATAGTTCGGGTTTTTTGAGATATTTTGATGATATTTGGTACGCTCAAGTGTTTTGGGCCAAAGACGAACGCTATTGAAAATATTTCGGATCAGACCACTTTTTCGACCACTATATAACAGTTTATTTAAAAAATTCATTAAATGGAAAACTATATGCGATCTTGTGTAGGGCGTTTAATAGTGGGTCAAGACACTCTAAAGCGTTTTTACTGGCTTTTTTCATATTTCTCGTGATTACTTATCAAAAATCTTTAAAGTTCTCGATATACTGCGAATAGTTAATCAAATACGATGCATTGCTTGAATTGATTAAACAGTTTTATAACTCTCAGCTTACGGACCAAATCCCCGCGCTTTTCTTGTTTTTTGAAAATACTCCAGCGAACTTTGTGATAAGGAAAAAAAAACTATTTATTTATGAAATCTTTAAAAACTGAAAAATTAATTAGACTTCCAAAAATTAAGTGAACTTAAAATCTTATTAGGTGTAAGTGTTAGTCTTTGACAACTGGTACCAAAAGAGCAAACTTTTTTACATAAATTTCTTGCTTTGTCCGTTTCAAACTTACTTCGTCTCCTTTCCAAAAAATTTCGTTGATACAAATATGTTGCTGTTAAGATGAAAATAAATTAATTGCTGGCATATAGGAATGCGAATAGGAACAAAAACAATCTGTGATTTTAACCTAAAAAAAGTTTTTCAAAATTATTCTCCTCAGTTTCTTGCGTTTGCTTAAATTTCCTTACTTTCTTCGAAATTTGCTTACATGTCTTTAAAGTCGTACTGTCAATGCCCAACAACTTTTTTTCCTACTCCTACTAGAATTTCTACTACTGGTAAAAGCATTGGTTCCTTTTTTCTTTTTTTTTTTTTTTTGGTAGCTGTAAATCAAAATTATATATTATACCACTTAAGAGATTATCGTTTTTCTCGTGCATGCAGACTCCAGATGTTGTTAAACATGAATATTTTACAGCTTTGAAGACGCAAAAAGAAAGAAAAAAGGAACATCTAAAAAAATTGAAAAACTCTTAAAAAATATAAAAATTTTACTTTATGGCCATTTTAAAGAATGCAAAATTAATGAATATCTTTTAAATATTGTAAAAGGTTTCTTCCAAAAAAAAAAAAAACAAAAAAAAAGAAGACTTCTAATAATAAAAATGCTATTTCTTTTGATTTTTTGTAGCATAAGTTGGTGTGTTTTACAAAAATCTTTCTTTAAAGCATATTTTTTTGTCTGTGTTTTCTTTTCCTTTTTTTTTAATTTTGATTACGCTTATTGATTTTACATACTTTGAACTTATGTTCTCTCATTGCACACATTGAAGCTTTGAAATCCTCGGATTTTAGATTTAGGTTAAGCAAACAAATTGTAAGAAGTAATATACGACTATGGGGATAAAAAAAAATAATGAAAAAAAAATGCAAGAAATCTTTTAAGGATTTCTTTAAGTGAATGCATGCATGCATGCATGCTATGTTAACTCATTTGTGTGCATTTCCTTTATTCATAACATAGATATAATAATATAACACATATGTCGTTACAAAAGGGAGAAAAAAAATTAAAAATGAAATAGTGAAGAAAAACTACTAAAATATAACTTGTTGTTAGCAAACAGCTTCCATCTTGGTATTATAGGCAATGTGTGCATACCATATTGCCAGCCTGGTTAGCTGCCATTTCGAGACTCTTTCTTTTTTTTCTTCTTTTTTTTTGACCATATCTGCTTTAGACACTTACATACGGATAAGTTTTTTATGGCTTTAAATTTTTATGTTATGTGGAGCTTTTGCTGGATATACGTTTTCTTTGGAATTCTGTGAATGTGTGCTGAGCAGTCTGCTAAAGTTGCAAAAAGATAACTGATTTTTTTCATTTTCATTTATTTATTTTTTTGGGTGTAATGTGTAAAAATGTAATGTAATAATGTTTCTTTACAATATTATACTTGTAAGTTTTTTTTTTTTTTTTTTTTGTTTTTTTCAATGGTATTTCGCTGTTCTTCTTTTTTTCTCATTCCTTTCGTTTTTCTCTGTCTGCATAAAATACTCATATGTAGGGTTCAAATACATGACTTATGACTATGTAAGAGGTATAAAAGTTTTTCTTAATTGAGTTGAGTGTCATATCTAATTCAATTATATTCAGTTATTTGTTCAATACACGCTGCAATGATGATCTTTAAAATCGGCCTTAATATTATGCTTGAAAGTCTTAAGTCTTAATATTTCTATTAATTCTTTACTCGTTGAAAAATCATTAGGTTTATATTTAAGAAAGTAGACATATTTAAATCTAAAGCCACTCATAGTGAAAAGTTTGTTGATTTGTTTCCACATGTTTGCACTCAATCTGCAAATTTAATTAAGATAGAGATAGCAAAACATACAAGTGTATTCATTCTCGAGAAAACTTTTCACTAAAATAAAAACTTTACTGTGAAGACTAGATCAGAAATGTATATATATAAATATATATATAAATATATATATATATGTGAATACGTATATATGAATATAGAAAATATACATATAAAATATGTATGTGTATTTGTTCATGTGGTTAAGAATGTTGTACGTGAGTGTACGTACACACTTATCGTAGGTTTCAACTGAAAGCCAAATCAATTTAAAATCAAGCACTAAACAAATAACCGACATTCTATTTACAAGCATAGAATTTTTCTAGTTATTTATAAGCTGGAAAAACTTACTAACCTAGCGATGATCACAACGACAGTAATAAAAAGTTTCGAAAAACTAAACAATTTATTTATTTGTTTGAAAAGCTCAAAAAGTAGGCTTTTAATTTTGTAATAAAATCAATGCCTACAAGTATGCTTTATAATAGTAATCTAATATTATAGTAACTAGATTTCGTATTAAGTGAAAACAGCAAATAAAACAAAAACTATCTGATAGTTTTTCTCTTATTTTCTTTTCATTATTATAAATTTCTCATTTAGAGAGAAGTGAGGATAAGAATATAACTTTAAAATGTTTTTTTTTTTTTTTTTTTTTTTTGAAATTGGAAGGAAACAATCGAAAACAACCAGGATGAATCCAAAATTTAGTATGGAACGGTTGCATTTAAAAAAGACTATACTGTATATATCCTTATGCCTCAGTGCTCGATATGAAGTCATGGCAAAGCTTTATAGAGTTTATTTGAAAATATTACAGGATATTTAATAGTTGTACTCATCGTAAAATCACAGCAAATATCCAATAAAGCAGGTGGTATCAAACTTCTTTCTTACCGAACATGAAATAAATACTGAAGCCTGCTCATAATGATTACAATAACTCTTGTCAAAAAACCAAAAAGCATGAAGGATAATATTATGTACATATATATATATATATATGTTCAATCAAACCTCTGCTTAACAAGCCCCAGTAATTTTATTATGGGAGAAAGTATCCATCTACGTCATTAACAGTATTTAACGTGTTAATGTTATTAATCATTCATTTATTTAGCCGAATTAAGAGAGACGTTTAAAATTAAAGGCTTACATTAGGAAATTATGAAGAAGATCATTGGTCGGTTAGCAAAGTTCAAATTAAAGACTTTTTCTCTTACAATTTTGTTGGGGTTGGGGTTAAATTTACACTGCGATATAATAACGAAGAAAATATAAGTCAGAAGCAAGCAGCAAAATTAAAGTAAAATGTATGCAATAATTTCAGGTAGCCATAGTATGTTCTATATCGCATATACATCGATCAAATTCTGATATGAATTAGCAGCGTCTTGTAGGTAATTGTATCAAGCGCACTAAAAAGCATAGAATGCCCGAGTTAGCTGATCTTCGAGTACGGAACGGAGAATTTTATTTTGACAAAGAGATAATATGATACACTATGATTTTGAAAACACGATTCCAGGCGTAAGGTTTTTTAAAAATTACGGATCATAAGCCGAATAATTTTGTTAATTTCTTCATTTAAAGACAGTTTATTACTTATATAAGTTTATGCTTCTTGAAAAAGACTTGGGTCGGTAATCGCGATCCATGGAAAAGGATGCATGCAAGTAAATCATTTATATGTAATGTATAGTATAGTATAGTATGTAAAATATAGTATAATATAGTGGAACACTTCGGACTTAAAACTACCTGTGTTAGAAATAGTATCTAAGTTATATCTTCAAAATTTCAAGATGTGTGTTCGCAATCCTTTCTTATATAATCTGCTTACTTTTCTTCCTTTTCACTTTTGGTTTTCTTCCCCTCCTCGGTTTTAGGAATTTTCGAGCTTTAAAGACGATTCTCTAAATAATTTCGTTTTTCGAAAAGTACTTATAGATGCGTTTCACCTGGTAGACGAGCGGATAGGTTGAGGTATCTTTGATTGACAATCGCTCTTCAATCGTTCAAGGAGACTAACAAATTTTCCGTTTGCTTTTCCATTCTCGGTTCTGCTTTCCTTCCCTAACTAAGGGAAAAGGTTTATCTTTTTATTTTTGTTTCTAACAACAATAAAAAAAGTTTATTTAAAAAAAAAAATGTTTCCTTTTTGTTACGCCTGCATTTCCTGTGTCTCTACATAAGAAATGTTGCTTGAAACGTCTCTCTGTTTGTTATATTTATACAATAATTTTTTTTCTTGAGTGCTAGTATACCGTGCAATTTTTTAAACTAGTTTTTCTTGCAATTTTTCAATCTTTTTTCTCTTTTATTTTTTTTTTTTTTTTTTGTTTTTTTTTTTGCTGTTTCTACTCCCAAGTAAGTTTTCTTTTTTTAGTTTTTCCTTAATATTTATTTTACCAATTTTTTCATCAATACTGAAATGGGAAGAAAAAACAAGTGAAATGTAAAAAAGAAAACAAGAGAGTGAAAAAAAAAAAAATAAATAAATAAGCAGAAACAGAGCAAAGAAAATTGCTTGAAGTTGCAGTTTTTTTCGTTTACTTTGACATTCATATGTACATAGAAAACAACTCAAGCATAAGCAGGTTTTTAACCAATCTTTTCCGATCTTTTTTTTTTTTTTCTTTTACTTTTACTTGTTCTATTATTATCCTTTTCATCTGCAATACAATGGAAAGTACAGAAAAATCTCAGTTCATATGTATTTGCACTTGATTGTGCATTCGGTATTAAATTTGTCACACAAGCTCTCTCTCTCTACCTCTCTCTCTCTCTCTCTCTCTCTCTCGCTATTTTTACATAACGTTTGAGGGAAACTAAATATGCAGCAATTTGTATAAAATTCTTAGATTTTTCTCCATTTGTGTTTCTGTTTCTTTCGTAACCGAAAATCTGCACGTTTGAGCAGTTGACAAATTTATCCTTTTCTAAACATTATTTCTTTAAAGATACATTTAAGTGGAATACAGTGTTCACTGATGTGTGGTTAAAAGGATAACCTGAAATCTATTATAAAAGAATTTTGAACTTGCAGGTAAAACTTTGAAATGTAGATTTATCGTAAAGTCAGAAAATAGTAGTCTCCCCACAAATTACGTTTCATGTCTTTGAAAGTAATTTAAATTGGGCTATAGGTAAAACCAGAAACGTTGAGTACAGTAATACATTTTTTTGAGATCATCGTTACATATCATGATCCCAGGCTATACCTATCGTGTTCTCTATATCATTTTTGCTTTATGTAAATTTTTTTGAACTGCATTCCCGCATTTTTTTTTTTTTTTTTTTTTGGGTTTAATATTAAAGAACTCATGCAAAGCAACGTTTGTAATGGCAAACTGCAACATTTCGAAAGAAATATTTAATGTAGTAACTTTTATATATATTTATTTTTTTAAATTACATCTTCTACAGAATTTCTTTTATGTGATTAGAATTGTACTTGTTTTTGATGTGTGTGTAGAATTACAAACATCATCTTCATAATTTGCGTAGCTTCATATCTAGTTGCTTTTTTTTTTTCTTTGGGGATCTCTAAAGCAATCAAGTAAAGTATTGAAAGAACGAATTAATCAAATCCGTAAAGTATACTTTAAACCTTCGGTTATCGTGAAATCTTAAAAGTATACTTTGAAAATTTTTCTTATTTATTAGTTTTTAAGAAAAAGGAAACTGAAATAAGTTAATATAGTGTTTAGGAGAATCAACGGTTGTTTATTTATTTTTTTTTTTTTTTCTTTTCTCTTCAATATAAATTTCATCTTCTAAACCCTATTACATCAAAACAAGATTTATTTTATTTTCTTTTATTACTAATGGAGTGAAGTCTTAAAATCCGTTTGATGATATATACGGTTATGCTGTATCCTGAAAAACAAATGTCAGCTAATTGTATTACTGTCAATAGAATGCTGTAAAGTATTGTGAAATGTCGTCTTAGGTAATGACATTAAATGACTGTAATGCATATGGTAGAATGGGAAAATGATAGAAATATAAAACTAGAACAATAATAATACCGTCGATAGATATTCTGTTCAGAAAATGTCAAGAGTAAATTAATGGACGAACAAATCAAAACAAAACATATCGTAAATATATGTTGACAAATAGATTATTATGCTCAAGTCTATGAATGCATTAAGTTATTTAATTAACGAAAGAAGTAGATTGATGTCATTGAGAAAAGTAGCACATATACCAAAAAAAAGAAAAACAAAAATATCTTAAAAATTAAAAAACCCATTAACTAACATCATCTTCAATCGAACGTTCATACGATCTTAAAAGTATTCGTATTTTCTTCTCATCTATTTCTTACTAATTTAATTATTTTCTCGATTCTTCCTTTCATATAACACATATATGTATGCAAAAAATGAATCCAAAAGAATTTGTGTAGATGAAACTTTGCTCATTCATGAGTGGTCGGCCCTAAGTAAGAGTTTATTGAAGATTTAACAAGTTTCAATGGTAATGCCGCCAGAGCGGAACACTGACAATGCTGGAGGTTTACAACCCAAGAACCTAGCTTCGGAAGATTGCAAATTTCTATTGCGGAGGTAACATATTAAAGACGAAGTAAGGCATACCTTAAATGAATGCTCGGGTTAGGAAAAAAAGCCTGAGAAACTCTCTTTGAAATTAAAACTAATGAAGTGTTATGCCTGCTATCAAAATTGATTGACAGGTGAAGTGCATTGTTATACAAACTGTTTACAGCAAGTACATGTTGGTTAAAAGATTTTAGGCGGATGATCGCAAACCTTTTAATCGATTGTTCTTATTTTCAAGAGTTTATCGTACGTAAATGAACACTCCCCCTTTTCCCAGAGCACATCGTAGCGTACGGGCGAACATTCGCTGCATCTGGTCTTCAACGACAATATACTTTTGATTTGAATGGGAAACATAATTCGCGCCAAGCTTTGTCTAACTTCATTTATAAATCGTATTCAGTCCAAACGAAAGATAACCGGTTGACCAGTTGACTATTGAAGACTATTGAAATATGGGTAAAATACTTCAATTTTCAATCTTTTATACGCCGCAAGAAAATTATGGCACTAATTAGTTCATTTTCGTGATCGACATATTTTTATATTTTTTTAATTTGAATTTTTTTTTATTTGAATTTTAGTAAGTAAACATGAAAGTTTCAAAAAAAAATTGTCAAATATTGGCTGATAAGAGAACTTTCTTTGGCACACGGTATGTTATTATTTTTTTTCACATATTTATACAGCCCAGGTCGTGGAGACCACAACTTATCTTATGAAAGCGCCTTCTTCAGCATTGCCTAAAATTTTTATTAGAGTTGAAAACACACACACACACCGTTTAATGAAATTTTATTATACGTGCATAGAGCGAAAAGTCTGGTGTCAGGACGGCGAGCATTTACTAAAGCAAAATGTCTTTGGGGTAGTGTAACATCATCCTTGCAAGAACAACGCGAAATAGCCGTTTTCAAAGCACTGCACATGACTTCAATAATAATTATTAAACACGCTCTATATGCTTTCTACTGTCCATCGAGGTGGAGAAGAGTATGCAGATGCTCTATCGTTTCTCATAAGTTGCATTAATTGCATTTTATTAGATTTTATGACATATTTTATTATCACTTAATTTTAAAGTTTATTTTATAACTATTCAGGCTAGAAAAAAGAAATTATTTCAATATTAAATGCATTTCAAGAAGTGTATAAAGACTTGCTTTTATAGGCTACATCGAACTAAGTGAAGTTCTTACAAGAGTTTAGGTGACTTTTGGTTAATAGAATGACCAGAAGAAAAGTGGAAACAAGCCATAGATTCCCTTGGCAGGTTGTAGGTAATGAAAATATTAAGAATTAATTTCTTATGTTTGTCGTGCAATGTTTATTGCGCCAGAGAATTAAATTCCGTTATTTATAAATGAATTTTATTAATTACTATGCTTATGAATACAAGAAATGAATTAGTAGAGCGTGGAAAATTTGTACAAAAATTAATCGATCATATAAGGCGGAAGGCCAGAGTATATAATTTCTCGTTTGGTTCCATTTGTAAAACAAAAAAATAAAACTGGATTAACTATCTTGTGAGCAGACCTCGTTTGTGTGTTTAATAAAGAGTTTATTATCCTCCGACGGTAACAACACAGCTATAAAGTTAAAATACATAGTGAGATTCCGTGCAAATTCAGAAGATTCCATGAACTGACCTGAAGGAACAAAAACATTTTAACTTATAAATGGTAGATCCGTCACGTATAAGAGAATAGCTTTCATTTTTCCTATTTGGATGGATTCATCTATAAGGCGCCCTTTCCAGGCACAGCATTGCGTGCGGGAATATGTCTCCACCCAATTTTCAAGAAACTACTGTAATGTGTTGAATGAAATTTTGATTTCATTTTTTGAAAGTACCACCTTTAAGGCACACGCAACTGTACAAATCATCACACTAAAGCATAATCAACATAGATTTTTGGGCTGAATAAGGATTCTTGCCTTTCATTCTTTTTCAGTGGAAATAACCTCTCTACGAAAAACTATATATAGTGTCTTAGTTTAGATATCGAGTGAAGATTAAGATGAAGAAATCATATAAAGATTAAATGGTAAAAAGTTTGGCTTAAACACCAGAAGACTAATTCGTCCAGTGTCCCAACTTTATCTAAAAAATAAATGCATTTTCTACCAGAGTATCTTTGGAGTTATTTTTTACTATTAGGGGGAGCAGCCAGTAACTCTAACATTGAATTACAACAAATAGATCAATCTGAGGCTCTTCGTCTTAACGTTAATGGCCCGTGGTTCGTCAGCACCACTCGTAATGACCAGGATTTTTAATTTGTTAAGAGAATTTCTTTGCATTGAATGCCATTCTTTAAAATATCACGTCAGGCTGAGCAATCACATAAATCCCTTAATAATATCTCCTGTAGATAAATTCGGTACACTGGGTTTTCCCTTTAACAATAAAATTTCTTTTATTCCTTAACACTTACCAGAGTGGGTTTATTGAGCCGTACACAATATACACAGGTATCTAGAGTCTCCAGGCCCTTAGCTTAAAGGGATTAAATAACTCTCTTGAGGGCGCCGGTTACGCAACATTAACCCGTGTGCCATCGGGCACAGTTGGGTTAAACGGACAAGGCAGTGTACCCTCCTGAAACCAACAAAGACACCTGTTCCCCAATTCCCCTCCTTTTTCGAAACTGTTTTTTACTGTCATTTTAAAGAAACATTGTGTCTGTATTGTCATATTTATGCCAATGGAGGTCAATCGCCTCCGTTATTTACACTACACCTTCGTAAAATATTTACAAAGTTGTTCTGAAAGTCATTTCGATGGCTGATCACACAAAAGCTACTGCCCGGAATCAAGCAAACTTTTTCACAGAAAAGTTTTTCCCTATCAGTTAAAAAAATATATAATGGCAATGTGACTTGAGCGTGAACTTAATTGGGAAAAAATACAACCAATTCGTCTACCGAGGGAAAAAACGGAAGGAGTTGCCAAACAACCTAACAATAACTGTTTGTATTATTGCACAATAAAGTAAATTCCAGAAGTAAAAAATCGAGACTAAGCATTAGCAACCAAGACTATCGGCTCTTATACTCACACATAGTCTAGTCGCTTTAAAAGAGTTAAACATTTTATTTATAATACGTTCTAAAGGTACTTTCAAGATGCCCGTAGGGTTAGACCATAGGGTTAGAAAACTAGTCTTCGAAGACTGGAAAAGTTTTTTCCACTCACAAAGTGTATGTTTAATCCAAAGATTTTGTGGACAAATGCAAATTGAAGAAGAAGATTTTTTTAAGGATAGGATGCAAACAGATTGTAATTAAAAAAGCGTAGTTAGTTAACTAATCTATGTAAAATGTATGGAACATTATGCAATAAATTAAAAGAAAGCTAATGCGTGGGTTGATTTTCTAAGAAAGGGTTCATCGTGAATTTTGCAATAAATTCAAGTTTTTTTTTTTTATTTTGAAAATGGAGGATATTTTTTTCATAATCGTTTTCAAAAAATCCAAAATCGTTTTAAAAATCTCGCCTGAGAATTTCTTTGCAAAAATAAATTAGCCTTCGTCGTGCTCTACTGAGCACTAAGCACGTTGTCCATGTTAGGGTTTTAATTAACTCGAATCAGCATTTGAGAATTACAGACAAGGGATGTAGTAGTGCTTTCGACTTTCCCTACAAACTTACGTGTGTATGTAGCAAAAATTAAAAGAAATATACCGCAACTACTTTGATAATAAAACAAGAACAAACATCTATTTGCTAGATCATCGTTATTGCCTGGTTTACAAAGAGAGAGAGAGAGAGAGATTGAGAAAACAAAAACTAATTTATTCAAGTTATTTATAATTAATTATTCGAGTCTGTGTTTATTCATTTATTTATTTATTTATTTTTTTTAGTTTATAAAATTTTTTATCGCGAGCTTATGTTTATTGTCTATTCCTTTACTTATATTTATTTTTGTACCCGTTACCGAAGGATGGAGGGTGTATTCAGTTTGTCAAAACGTTTGAAACACGCAGCGATTTAAGCATGTCCCTTTGTCCGTCGGGCGGCTTTAAATTTGGCAAGTAGTTTAATGATGAAATTTAGTCGGATCGGTCAAGGGAAACAGCCCCAGCACGGTGTAAACGGGGAAACTCTCAGTTTTCAGCATTAAAAAAAAAATAAAAACTGCAGCACCTGTGCAAAGATGAGAAAAATCGTCCAAGTCTGCTTACTACCATAGAATATTAAAACTGCATTCTTTTGTGAAAACGTTTGCAGCGTTTAGAAGAAAGCTTCAGTGATCAAATAGAGTCAACATATTATTGACCCGCATCGAATAGTGAGGAGTATAAAAGATTCGGTTGCGACCACATATGATTTTTTTACTTGCTTTTAAGTTATTTTCTAAAAGAAAATGTAAAAATTTTATACGTTTTTAATAAAGTTTTCATTTCCACGTCATTTATTTTTATTAAAAACTTGGTCTTTTCACCATGCGAGGAAACAATTCAAATTTTGTTGTAAACTTTTGTTCAAAATATATGCGTATATATACATATACGTATATGTATAATGCACACATAAATTACTTAAGTAAAGGGAAGTTTGTTGGTTAGTAGCAATAAGATTTCTTGGCCAAAGGAAAACAGCGTGCGCGGTAAATAAAAAAAAAAAAAATTATAAATATATAAATAAACAATAATGTAAGTTTGTAAATTGAAAAAGAAAAATAAAAGTTATTAAGTATATTGCTAAAAGCAAAAGGAGAAATATTGTTTAACTTAATCAATATTGTTTAACTTAATCACAACTTCAATGTATTCAAAAACAACATTTGGGAACTTTCGATGTACTGGCCGATGCAATTTTCGTAAATTTGATTTTCATTTTCCATATGTGCGTGTGTATGTGTGTGCTTCAAACTTAATTTTAATTTTTCACTCTTGAATATTTTCTTTCTTTCTTTCTTTCTTTCTTTCACTTCACTTTCAGTTACCTAAACGTTTACTTAATAATAAAAACTACATTTCTTCATTACATTGCCACGTAGCTTCCTGTTTCTGACTTTTCCTATACGTCAGCATTTTGAAATACGTAAGAAGAGAACAGAGCATCAACATCAACATCAACATCAACATCAACTACCTTTAATAAATACCGCATGAAAACCACAGAAATTTACGTTTATGTTAAACATCAGAGCAGAGAAGCTAAAGAAAACTTTTACTTTATATATATATCTAAATTCATACACAAACACACGTACGTGCTCACGTATTTACACGCCCACATACATAGCTCCGAATTGCTTTTTTCGTAATACTGTAAAGAATGCGCTCAAAAAAAAAAAAAAAAAAGACGAAAGAGAGAAACTAACAGCAACGTCGCTTGCAACCTAAAACAACAATATCGGCGTAGACGAAGAACTTTTGTACTGCAATGCAAAAACATATGTAAATCTTTATTTATCCCTGGGAATTCTTACTGTTTGTATCTTTTACTTTTAATGTATGTATTATAAATACATCTCATGTTTATGTGTTTGTGTCTCTCGCTCCTTGTATATGAGTGTGCAGGCAATAATCTCTTTCTCGCATTCTTTCTATCTCTCTCTTTCCCATCATATCTCTAACTGTTTTTGATATTTTGGATTTGAGTTTTTATTTATTTTACTTTTTTTTTTCTTTGCTTTTAGTACGGAAAAGTTAAGCCAAACTTGTCAGGCTTTGTTTTTGTACGTATTCCTACATGTATAAATGTATTTTCATTGTGCGATGTATTTTACTCTTTCTCGGTTGGTAATTACTCTTTGAAAAGTTTATTTTGTTACTATTTTCATTTTTTGTTTGGCTTTTCCTTTCCTTCGTTGCTTTTTCCGACTTGTTTGTGTTTTGGAATGTTAATAAATTATATTTTGATTATAGTTTTTTCATACATAATTTATTTTGTAACAAAAAAAAAGTGCAAAAGAGTTGAAAGTTAAATAAAAACAGTAAAAAACGATATAAAAACTTTCTATAATCAAAAGTATTTCAAAATAAGCATAAAAGACCTTTAGTAACCTTAATCTAATGCCCTCATACCTCTCGTTTCAAGGAAGTTTATTAATTATTCACTTTAGACGACGTAGTAGCAAGTCGATCAATCTCTATATACTTAGATTATATCTGGCAGAAAACGACTTAACGTTTCCTATAAATATATGTTGAAAGAAAGTATCTGGACAATGTCGCCTAATACGGATTTTGTTCATTATTAACCCTAATCTTACCGCGTTTTTTCTTTTCTTTTTTTATAACAAATCATATCATGATGTGATTCGCAGTCACTTATGAGAATCCTGGGAATAATTAAAATGTTGTTTTTTTTTTTGCTTATATCTTACATATCACATTTATATATCCAAGCAATGTATATATGATCATGGAATATTATACACACACCACATATTTCTCCCAAACGTAATATGAAGAAATGAAAAAAATTTGCGTTCAAAGTTCCAAAGTGACTCAAAGTCAACACGTGGCGAGATTAGGGTTAGACCTGATAGAAAAAGCCAGCTCGAAATATATAATGGCTTCCGTTTTAAATAAATAAATATCTAAGAAATAAGACAATAATAGCAACAAGAACGAAATTACCGACTGCGTACATGTCTAGGATTAAAAAAATGCAGCTTTTAACAGCTTACATAATCGAGTTTTGAAAATACTTGAGAGATAACGGTATCAAACTTTAAACGTATACTCTATGCAAACTTCAAGTTGCAATATTTTGGTTACATTGTTGTTAATGTTTTAGATAGACGCCGCAAGTGTTTACACAAAGTTTTAAATCAACTATTACTGCAAGCTGCAAATAAAACTTTCTTGCTTACTTTGGCATGTTTACGAATAGGTTAAGCACGCATGCAAACTTTGCTTTGGATAGTTCACACGGCAACGCTTGCTAAGCTTAGATCGATTGTCCACATCATGTTTTTGAACTATGAAAAGTTCAAGACGATACACAGACGAACCGATGAGTTCATCTAAATCGGCTTGGAATCTTACCCGGAGTATTATTAATGTAAACTAAAGGGTACCTTATGCGTACTACTGGGTATTGCAAACTAAAAGACAAAATTTGCTCTGGCGAGAGAATACTTGGTAAAGAATATAGAAACACTAATAATTTCCTTTTCTGAAAAACAATGCGAAAAACTTGCACCCCATTTAAGAAGATTTTTTTTCTATACTCCAGCGTTACTTTCATTCACTGATTACCAGGTATTGACGGTTGTAAATGGGCACCCGTTGTTTATTGTATGCCCATGGCTAGCTGGACATTTCTCCCACCTGCCTAATAGTTTGCACATTCCATGCAAAAAAAAGAATGTTGCCCTTTTAAGGTAAGCTTAAGTGTGGTAAGCTTTTTTCTCCTCTTTTTTTGTACCCACCCGTAGGTACGGCGATGGTCAGAAAGAAAGATGAATAGAAAAGAAGGGAACAAAAGATTAGTATTTCTATATGCTAGGCTTGCAGTCTTGGAGAACTTCTGATAAATTTACGCAAATACGCAAAAGAAATTCAACTTTTCTGAAGAGTAAGAGGACGTAATACGAGCTATATTTATATATTCTTAATATTCCTAATAAGGAAGTCGTCGAAAATGTTCCGATCCGAACCATTTTCAATAGCGCGCGTCTTTAAGCGAAAACAAGCCACTGTATTAGATTTCATCGAAATAGTTTGCGACATATATGTTAAAACAGACGAATTGACGGATGAGCGAACGGACAAACTTCGATCAGTATAATAAAAGATGGGTGTGTTTCAAGTTCTTCTGCATGTATTTGCTAATTCGTTAGAAAGTTTTACAAATCTATTAATTGCATCATTATTATCACAACCAATTTGATGAAAGGAAGTATAAATATTTGTCTTTGTCGTAACAATAATAGATGGACCATACAAACCGATTTGAAATCGCATATCCAGTCTTTCGACCGTACTACTGATTAAATTTTTAATAAACATTACATATGACATTTTACCCCTTCTTTATAATTTACTGAGATGAGTAATATCGTATCCTGTAGAGTGATTAGATATATTATTTCTATAGCATAGCTCTCGAAGTACTTATTTGGTAAGGCTTTATTGTAATTTCCTTTTTTTTTAGTTCGTTTTATATGTTATTCATGAAAAGGTTGCTAAACCGAAGATGCTTACGAAACTTGACCAAAATAGTTATATCATTAAGTCCCACACATCGCCGAGTTGCATTTGTTTGCAGAAACAAACCAATGTAGTGGTTAGACGCTAACTAATATCAAAGATAATTCGCTGACGTTTTTTTTTTTATATAAATTCTGTAAAAGCCAGCTTCGTTGTGGCTGCAATTGATTAATTGTTTACAGTTCTCCGGTTATTGATATAATTTTGCATTTACGTACATTTAAATTAAGTTATTGTTTTTCTAGATTGATTTATTAATGACAGAATCTCAGTCTGGCTTGAAATTTTTACAATCAATCAGTTTATCTGTTTGCATGAAAATATTTAAATCAGCAGCGAAATGCAGGCTACTGCAGAACTTAAATATTGATAGGAAATCATTTATAATGATCCTGACTGACTATTGTGGGGAAACCTTAAATTGGCAACTGTTGCATGAGACATAGAGTTACCAACTTTAGCAAACGTTTTACTCATACATATTTGGCAGTAGCTGTAGCGAGTGCTCGGTTGGTGAAGGCATCATATTTATCAATTGATCATGTGTAGGCTGCGCCCACTTCTTATTGCTTTCTCTCATCACTTCTTTCCGATCGTCATTGTTCCACACTTGTAGGGAAAATAACCTGCGTGATACGTCATATTAAAAAAAACAATTACATAAATAGGAAGAAAGGATATTTGATTAGGAATTCATGGACACCGAGACACTAGTCAATTTCTTAATATGCAATTAATTTTTGGAATTTGTAAATTTAAAAGCATTTTCAGCACAAGCGTTTTCCCCAAGAATGCCTTAATATGTACTTGTGTGAAAGCTGATATCCCGTCCACTCAACCATTCTCTCAAGTGTCAGGAACACAACAAGATTATTCATAAAACGCTATGGCAATCATTTTTTTTTTTTTTTGGAAGAATAATGATCGTATTTGAAATTTTAGATTGTAATTAGTTAAAATAGATTGCGAGAATTAGTTATGCGGGACATAAGGTTTCAGCAAAACAGTAAGACATGTAGAAAGACCGGCGAACCTAATTTGAAAGCTTAGTCCGATGAATAGTTTTCTACGTAAGAAAATTGACCAATGCACATCAAAATATTGAGTCTTGTCCCCGTTGCGATAACAAGTGTTTTTCGGAACCTTTTGTCGAACAATTTTTAAACATCGTTCCATTTTTTCCTCTTTAGGTTTTTACAATACAATGTACCGTAATTCACTTACTGTATTTTTTACAATTGTTCCATTTTCAAAAGATTTTCTATTTTTTAAATATACTTTTAAGCGAGAAAACAATGTGTTTGTTGCATACTTATAGTCGCCAAAAAATATCTTATTACTGAATGGATTTTAGGAGAAACAAAAGAAGAGAGAGAGAGTTTAAGCGAATTCGTTGCTAATAAGAAGAATAAATAAATACGAAAACTGTTTTTAATCCATCTGCGACACACAAACAGAATTAAGAATAAATACTGTTTTCAAATAGTGAAAATACAATCTTTAAAGAAAATTATTTCAAAACCTTATATAAATTTTCATGTTTTAATAAAAGTGTTGATGTGTTGAACGGAGCAATAAGCAAAACGGTTCGAGTTGATTATCGTATAATGCCTGCTAAAAAATTCCTTCAAAATGTGAAAATTCCTCTCCCTTCCACAACAGAAGAAGAGGAGCTTTACTTTCTCTTTTGGTTTTTCGTCTTCACTGCTAGCTAGGGACACGGTATATTAAATTTGCAGCTTCTTTTGTTGCATTTGATAGTACACAGAATATTGACGCTATTGTCAACCCCAATCGAACCTCGATGAGCCTGCAAGTCTCACTTGAACTTTGAACATAAATATTTCGATTATTTCACGTTGCATTTTCAAAATTTCTTTTTCACTTTACCTTAAAATGACAATTAACATAGTAACACTACATGTCAAACTTGATCCTTTTGCTTTTCTAATGAATGTCACAGGTTCACAGTCAGAAAGAGATACAGTATCTTGCACAGGAACGACCCAATCGACCCAGAATTTACAAGCAGGATGCATTGAAGAATTGTGCGGAACTATAACCGCAGTAATGAGTCATGAATTGAACCAAAGCTTATGCAGAACTGTATTGCCCGCGTAATATCTGCTGTAAACATTCTCCTGGCCGCAAAAATGATGCCATTGCTTATAAATTTGAACGCACGTTGCTCTTGACAATTGGCTACATTGATCGAAAGAACCGCCTGCAGTGCAACGCAAATTGAGAACATCTATGCTTTCTGGGGTTTTTGTCAGTTACGTACAAGCTACAATAGATGCGCCACAAAAACTTCCATGTTTATCCTACAAAAATACCGTAGCGTGTGATATTTAGTTTTTTGCTGTTTCCGTAGTCTCTTCTAAGATCAGGGTGGTGAACGTAAAAGTTTCGAGCACAGACGAATGTGATTTTCTCATTTCTTTTATTTTTGAAGATTCTCTTGCATACTTTGAAATCAAAAGATATGCGACCAGTGTACAAGGTTTTAAATCAACAATTTTCTGTCCACTTACTTCTTCTTCTTCTTCCTTTTTCTTACTATGAGCTTGTGAGATTCATCATGATATATGGCTCGATCAGGGTGTCATATACTACGGAGACTTGACCTCTTTCTAAGCACCTTCTTTCTGCTGATTTGTGTAGATTTGAAAGGGATCGGAAATTTTTCTCTAAAATCTCTCTTACGACAGTCTTCTACATCTAACAAAATCTTAAAAATTTCCGTACCACCGCTTGAGTTAAGTATGCAAAATTCAATGCGTGCGATGAATGTAAATTTCTTATTTATTTTGTGCTTAAAAAAAAATGTGTTTCTTTTGCGTTTGCTTACCAAAAATTTATCTCTATTAAGTTTTATAATACGAAAAGTATGCTGCATGTCTTAATTTTATAAACTGCAGACAGTATTTCATCTGGGTTGGTATGATACGTAAATTTGTTAATTTTGTTTTATATTTAAAAGAAATGAAATTTTTAAATTTAATTTTTTCAAGATTTCTTTACCCCAATGATAAATTGAAGCATAAGCTCGTCAGCAAAAAAAAAAAATCAAAAAATAAAAAATTAACAAATAAAATAAAAATAGAATTTTTCGTGTTTTTTTTTTTTTTCTACCCCTAAGGTTTTTTTTATCGCCTTTGTTTTGAAAGTGAACAATAAATAAAAACAAAAAAATGAAAACAAGAAGGTTAAGTCATATACACAAAGAATAAAAAGAAAAGCGTCGACTTTGTTTTAGCGTTAGTTGTAGAATCTTTTTTTTTTTTTATTTAAATTGTTTAGGGTTTTTTTTTTTTTTTTTTAAGTTATTATTCTTTTAAACAAAAGCCTCGACTGACTGTAAAACCATATAATGAGAACAAAAACCATTTCATGCAAGGTTCTAAAAACACAAAATGAAAACCGGAGGGAAAATATTGTCCTTGCCAGAGAAAAAAAGAATTTGAAATATTGCATAAGTGCATATGTGCGATTTTTGTTTTTCTTTGTGTTCCTTGGGTGTGACGCGATATTTTTGTTTTGCTTTTGCTTCTGCTTTTTTCTTGTTTTTTGTGAAGAAGCCGTTGTTGTTGATGTTGCGTTGACACGGTGACGCTATGAGTTTGTGTGTTTGTTACTGCATTGAGGTATAAAATCTCATAAAGTCTAACATCGTTACCTGCATTTAGATACCTTTATACACTAAGAAATGAATCACCCTGACATAATCCTAGCATTCTTCTGGCATAATATCTTGTTCTAACTTTTTCTTAGCGGATTATGCTTTCACACCAACGCAAACACTGCAAAACGAAAAAAAAAGCGGTAAAGTTTTGGAATTTTTCAAGAAAACATTAACACGTGAACGTGTATGAATCAGCGGCCGTTTTTAAAAGTTGCCTTGTCTAGGAATATGTGGCGAATGCCATATCTGTTCTTATTGCTCTGTGTACGCCATTACTTGCTTAACCTAACTGACGCCTTACAGTTTCCATTATGAGTTCTAAGGCAGGATGCGTCAGCTTTGCCAGTCCAGATATATAGTTTTCACAAGTTTCCCCATCACTGTACAATTTTGACTAGTTCTGACACGTCGTTGTTTCGCTATCCCTCATCTATTGTTGAAACAATGAAAGTGTTAAAATTTATAACAAAAGCCTGAAGCATAACACGTGCATATTTTCCGTTGTACATACATTGCTGCGACCAATTTCAGAAATCAAATTGATCTAAAATGTTGAATAAATTTAAAAAAAAACAAAAAGCGGATAACTGGTAACACAATAATATACAAGATATTCTTCTATATATGATGTGTAGGACAAATTCCTTCTAGCAAATAACTGATAAGAATCTTAAAGCAAAAATAGTTCCAACTGACCTTTTTAAGACGTCCTCTTCAATTCTCATATATTCATTTAAAATAGTAATTATTTTAAACTCGCCTCAATATGATTAATTTCTGATTGATCAGTTTTTATTTGTTCAGTGGGGAAAGACCTAGAGCACCTACTACACAGCACTCCATCCTTTTTTTGATCAATCTTTCAAGAGATATCTCTTGAAAGATTGCAGCATGATCGCAGTTAGAAAGAAGTAAAGAACGGGGAAAAGATAGGGAGGTGGCCGCAGCTCAACGGATGTGTGTGCCCAATAGGTAGGTGTTATGCCCATAACGTCTAAGCACTCACTATAGCTACGGCCAAATAAAACTACACTGCTTAGAGCCATTCGAAACTGTTCAGATACTCTTGGGGGGATAAAGTTTTTAACTAAAATGGCAAAAGCAAACAATTTTTACCCACTATAACAGAGGAACGGAAGATGTAGAAGCGAGACCATATGCAATAAATATGTTTTTGATATGTAGATGCCGTGCACGTGCTTATCAGTGACGGGTGAAGACTAACTTAGCCTCCTAAGATACAAAAGCGCGAGCAGCTCTGAGAGACGTTCAAAGTAAACGAACGTTTCTAAGTTTTCTTAGAAGATTGAAATTCCTTTCTGATATGAAGATTTCTTGGATGGTTCGCATTTAAATTTGTTTGCTCACGACAGGGAATCATCCCTGGGTGACTTTCTGAATTCTAGAGAAAAAGAAGGAAAGAACTTACAGCATAGACCGAGATTTTTAAGCTAAGCAATTTGGTTCAATTGATAAACATCAGACTTCGTGTATATATCGTTCAATCAAATGTCATCATTAGTAGTTCTGCTGCTAATGGCACACTAAACATGAACAATAAGACAAAGAGTCTGAAATTGCTATTTTTGAAATATTTCAATACTAAAGCTGCTGGCTGGTTCCTGAGAAAGATGTGACATGGATCTAAATAGGTTGGAAGATACGCTTGTATAAAATGCATTCATTTCTTGGGTGAATCAGTCGACATAGTCTTCTAATTTTCAAGTCAAGCTGCTAGCATTTATCTTTCATATGATTTTTTCATGTTAGTCTTTGGTCGATTTGTAAGCCAAAACAATTTGCATAGGATTTTTAGACTAAGGACGCCATTGCCATACAAAAACTGCAAAGGACAGCAGACAAGAGAGAAAGTGAATGAGATATGTGTAGATTTTCCAGCATGTATTTTAAATTTCTTTATCGTTCAGCCAAAGCCAATGTTGAGATGAAATGGTAGTTCGTAGGAAATACTCAAGGGATCACCAGATGACAATGGGATCGTTGTGCTATGTCCGTGTGTGTAGTTAAAATATCATCCGCACCCGGCAAATGTTAAAAAACTTTGCTGTAAAACCAGAGACAGAAAGACACATAGCTAAGTCCATCTCATTATTTTCGCTGATCCAGAACACGCAGATCTTAATTCCGACCCATACTTCAATTTAATTATATGCCACACTTGGTGGCCCCAAAACGTTAATAATTGAGAGAGAAACAATTTTCATTCTTGTTAAGTAAGGAATGATATGTTAATTTATTTTCTTGGAGTGTTCAGCCTATAAACATGCTAAGGATTCTTTTGTGATGGTTTGATTGCTCATATTTTCCTTGTTACAGCAAATTACTTACAAATATTTATTGTCTTTATCTTTTCAGAATTAAAATAATTAATAAATAATAATAAAAGAAAAGCTAAAAAATATTATTAATGATAATAAATTGAAAAATTAATTAATGAAAAAATTACAAATTATCTTTAAAAGCAATCACTTGGTCATGAGTATATATGTAAAAATCAGAAACAGATCACTTAAAGGAGAATCTGTAAGAGAAGATTTGTTCACCTTTTTTTTTTTTTTTAAATCTCTTAATAAATATAGAAAACCTCTTTTCTGAGAATTAGCAAAAAAAAGGAAAGAGAAAAGAAAGAAAGAAAGCCCTACCAGGTAAATTCTCTCCATTAACAAGCAAATATTTTATTTTCTTCCACTACTACACGACAACTATTATTAACGTACAACGATGACGACAACCTGCGACAACAAACGACACCAAATGCATCGGCGTTTCTTTAAAAACTGCACACCCACACCCACGGAACGGATGATAAATTAATAAAAATAAATAAATAAATAAATAAATAAAAAAAAAATTGCAAAACGAAAAAAAATTAATAATAAATTTATACAAAATTATTTAATATTAATTTCAAAATGGCTTTTATGGGAAAACAAATGAAATGCTTCCATAAAACAATTGCGTGACATACCGCTTGGCACGCAATATGTACGCAACGCCACCGTCAACATTGCAACATTTTGGATAAACTGCACACACGAATCATTATTATGAATATTGCTACACGCACACAAACGTTTGATTTGCAATGTTGCCAATGATGATGATGACATCGTATCTCTTGACGCATCTTGTAATAACCGATGATTTTCGGCTTTTTGCATATAAACGAAACAATTCCTTAATAAACGACTGAAATTCGTAATCCAAAATAATTAACATACAAACGAACACATCAATTGGACACTAAAACAAATATTGATTACGCAACACATTTTACATAATTCCCAATATTCCTCCCAAATTGCGGAACGAAACATGGATGGTTTGTCATTTTATAACAAATTGACATCCTTTCGAAATTGTACTTGCAAAAATATATAGAGAAAAAAAAAAAATAATAATAAAACCTTAAAAACAGAAAACCAAGCAAAAAGAAAAGTAATACTAGCCACAGAGTAAGTCTAGTAGCAAACGAAAAGAAAGACCGAACATTTTGAGAGAGAGATATTTGAAAGAGAGCGAGAGAGAGAAACCGCTCAAAAGATTTCAAGCCTTAGATGAATCGTGAAAGACAGCTTTCATAAGCAACAGGCTCGTTGTTAATATTTTATTATTATTATTATTATTGTTGTTGATATTGTTGTCCCCTTAATTCATTCGCTATTTGTTTTGTATACATTTTACGTGTACATAAACACATGTGCATGTAATCAGGAGGAGAAGAGACGAAGAAAGCAGCAGCCGTAAGCGATTTAAGCAAACAAATATTCAAGACTGTTGCGATTGTCGCTTAAAGTTGTGTTGTCGTCATCGCCGTCACCATCATCGTCATCATCGCTCGTCGTAGTTGTCGTTGTGTGCGCGTTTTTGTAAATAATGGGGCTGCAAATGGCAGCATTGCCACAAGCAGCCAATTTTGTTGCAGTTTCCCTCATAATAATACTGATCTGGACGCCCGTTTTTATTGATGCAGTCCGTGAGTACATTTTTAAATAATAAATTTTATTATTCGATGAAAAACATGAAAAACATTTTCACATATTTTCCAAAGGCTTCTTAATATCAAGTTAATGCTGCTAACAACAGCTTTAAGTATAAAAGTAAAATTCCCAAGTCTTTTGAACGTAGATATCTCTTACAAAATTCCAATTGGGTGCATAGTTTAAGTTTCAGCCATACAATGCCGGAATAAATATCTTATTTTTCTTTAATTTTTATCTTTTTTTTTATTTTAACTTTAAATTATATCAGAGTGGTTTACTATTGCAAATGGTTCAAATCAAATCATCAAACTGCTCGTCCAATAATTCCATTGTTATTATGATAATTTAACGCTATATGGACACTTTGCCTGTCAATTTGCGAGTCAATTCAACTCAAGCATTAAAAGAGAAGACTTAAAAGAAAATTAAATCCTTTTTTTTTTTTAAAAGAAACTTTATTCAGAACAGTTTTGACGTATAAATGACGTTTTTAAAATACATTTTCCGGAGATTTCGGCATTATTCTTACCTCCTTTGCGTCGTGCTTGAAGTCAACAATTCAATCATTTGATGGCATGTATTGGCAAAATGGACGCCTGGGTAGCCGAGTAGGTGAGAATCCCAACTATGAAGTCAAATTTCAAGGGCGGAAACTATAGTGAGGGCTGAATCGGTATCGATTGGGCACATACCCACCATTGCTTCCCCTTTTCTCTCTTTTTCCTAATAGTCGCCGGTAATTCAGTTTTAATATTTCTCAAGAAATCTCTTATGTGTATTAACACATTCGCGGGCGCTGACGGAAATTCATGTCGCTTGAAATACTATTTCTGACTAATAGGTGGACTATTATTGTATACCTATGAAGTAAGTATAGAAATTTTAAATTTTTTTTTTTTTTATGCAACACATGACTTCAACATTAATAAGTCAAAGCGAATTTTATAATTTTCATCTTTACTCCAACGGTACAAGCTTCCTTGAACCAGCTTCAATAGATAGTCAGCCCTAGAAAGGGTTCCCAATATATTTTTTTCCAAGTACTAAAAGTTTTCCGTCAAACCATAGACGAATTTTCTTAAAACAAGTTTTGTTGCTTTAGCAAAGACAAGGAAAGGAGTTTGATTCTTGGAAACAAAACTTTACTTCGCATCGTTTAGATTGCAAGCATTCCATTATACGATTAATTTTTTCGAATTCTTCAAACATTACGCTTGGTTTCTTGAATACCAACCTTAATAAGATTTAAAAAGGAAACCCAAAATGTCTGAAATTCTATTTAAAGGCGAAACAAAGAAATCCTTTGAAATGGTTTTTCTCTCATTTCTAATCAGCAAAAAAGCTTTCTTTTTCTTCAATTTTCAATAAATTTTCTAAATTAAAAAAAAAAAAAAAAGAAAAAACCTATCAACATTTGATCCTCAAAAACCGTAAGTTTTCTAAATAATTGCTATTTGGATAATTGGAAAATTAAAATATAGCATAAGTTTTTGTTAAATATTATCTAATACTTTCGGGAAATGGAACTCAACAAGTGTTTACGAAATTTCCCTCTCCCTGCACAGTATCGAAAAAATGTATTACCAATTTTTTTTTCAATTTCCATATAATTCTTGCTTCTAAATATCCATTTAGGCTGCCATGAATACGCTACACACACATATGCACATAAAATAGATTTCCATAAATTTCCTATTTGTTCTTCAATTAGAATTTCAATTACAATATATGCATCTAAAATGTAATTAAAGGCAGGGATACTATCGAAAGAGAGAAAGAGAGAAAGAGAGAGAGAGAGAGAGAGAAAAGAAGAACGGCATCTCGGTATAGTAGATAAAGATTGTTGTCAACATTTAATAATTACCGTATAGAAAGTGCATAGAATTGTGTAAACCTTTACTCCATTTCGAAATTGTTACTTTAGAAAGTAATTTTCTTTGCCATACTAAGTGCGCCGGCATAGAAGATGAAGGGGAAAAGCATATTGTGTGCGCACAGTATAGCAGACAGAGTTCAGTCAGTATAATGATGACTTTGTAATGAGTTTAACTAAGCTATATACATACATACATGGTATCTTCTTAGTAACTGAACACTTATTAAGGCATATGTATATGAGATCGGTGTGCCATGAATTCACACACGGTTATGGCTATGTGTCAATCAATATGAACACAATGCGGAACAAATGCATACATATTAAAAGGTTATATAAATGGCTGAATGCTTGGCTGACCTAACCAATCATCGTCGCTATAATTATCTGGCCCCCCTTTTTCCCACGCATGTGTATCGTGCCCAAATCGAAAGTTATCAGAGACGTCTAATGCAATGCATTAGTAACTCTTACATTAGCATCGAAACTGCTATAAACACTGACATCGCTTTACTTATGTATGTCCCTTCTCTTTTCCTTTTCTTGTCAATACTCCTGCTTTGAAATTGTACAATCGAATCGACAAAGACATTAGAAGTTATTTCGAAAAAGGTTTTGATGTCTTAAATGTAATATACGTGAATGTGGCTGAATGAATGGATGTAAGGTATGTGAGTGTGCTTGTATGAATGAATGAATGAATGAATGAATGTATTGCAATTGAAAATCGATTGCTTTTAAAATACCGAAAATTTCTATTTTAATCATGGTACATGTCACACTTCAGCTCCCTGACAATCACACTTCTTTGCCCTGAAAACAAATTCATGTAAATTTAATGGAAAACAATAATTAAACATATCTAGCATTTTCCACAAAATTATTCTCTCCATTTTGTTAAGAACTTTGCACAAATCCGCTCGTTGCTTTAAAATAAATCCAAAAAAAATGAAATTCATCTTACACTGACTGCTGCATTTTTTCCCCAAAATATATTGATGTCTGATTCCAAATTTATCTACTTTATAACGATCCCAAGTTAATCATTAGTTCAACCATAAATTTCTTTTCTCTATTGATTGTGGGCGTTGTTTTGTTTTTATCAAATCTTCAGATTGTTTTTTTAAAAAGCTCTGTAAGCTATCGACGAAAGTAATTAAAAATACTAAAGCTAAGCGTCATGACTTGAATTCCATGCACTGACGAGTCAAAGTGTTAGGTATTCGTATTTGTTTAATAAAATTCAAATTTATTTAAAATATGCTCTTTTCAAGTTTTATTTACCGAACCGTTCACCACCATTACGTATGCCCCTTTACCTCTTATCAGGTCGCTTACGAATGCTTTCACAGTAGAATCTACTTGCTCTCAAGGCGAAACAACAATAACATCGAGCCATGTTCGGACATCTTCAACTTTTATGAGTTGCTAATCTACTAAATATGACTGTATCGGTTTCGATTCGATCGATCGAATCTAAACAAAGCCAGGTCTTGGGAATAATTGGCAATCAGAAGAAGTTTGCAGTCCGAATTGAAGATCGCTTCCTCGTGTTCTGTTTTCTAGATGCTGATGGGCATTGTCGCGAAGCAAAATCACTTTTTGAGTTCCTTTGTCTGTAAACGGTCTTTTTTTACGGAAGCGCATCACCTAGTTTGGCTGGGGGGCTTTAAAAGCTCTACAACCTTGTTGTGAATGAATTCGTTTCAACGTCAGGGAAAGCAGGTCCGGAATATTCATCATTCTCGAGACTAACATTTTTGGACGAAATCCCGTACATCATTTTCTAATCATTTCTCAGCTTATCGTATTTTCACTACAAGCCGAGCATGCAGTGCCGTAACTGCCGCTCCTTGAAATAAACTCTTTACAGTTTCATGTACCCGAGAGGATGGTTTGCAAACAACTGAAGTTTATATCACACAAGCATCAATATCATTATCTATGCCCAAAAGGAGCAAAGGAGGAGAATATGAAAGCGAAAGGCATAAAACTTATTTGTTTGTAGGCTCGTTGATGCTTTTATTTCCAGATATCTAGTAATTGACCTTCAACGAATTTTTTTATTTTCCTAATACTCCTGAAATATGAAATGCGTCCTTATGCCGAGCATCTCTCCATATTGTATTGAGCGAAACGATGCCGGGTATTTAATAGTGGATGGGTATCTTTACTTGTCTTTTTTTACAAATTCATGCTAGTGTAAGCCTTTGCGTAGTGTAGCTTCCCAGTATGTAAAAAGAAACATTGTTTATGGGCTAAAAAACTGGCTAGTTTTTCTTCATGTCTTTCAAATTTTAGTTTTATGTTAAGTTATGTTTATGAATTTTAAAATTCGTTTTATATTTTATTTTTAACACGTTCTCATAATGACATGGTGCAGAGCACTGATGGGTTTTAGCTTTTGCGCAATTAACCTAATTTAACGAATTTAAACATCTTGTTTTCTTCTTTCCCAACACATAAAAAAACCATTTTCCTTTTTTTTTTAACTGCGCATTTATTTTAAACGTTTTGCAAACGCTGAAGCTTGCACATATCGGATAAACAAATATTTGTTGTTACGTCATCTCTTAAATAAAAAAAACAAAAAAACAAAAAAAATGTTCATTTCAAGGAAAGTTCAAAGCATCAAAATTGATTTTCTGATAAAGAGTGCAGTGGAGTTAACCTTTAAGGCATATGAACTGACATCTGGGATGATGGATAAAATAAATCTATCGTTTGAAACAGTTTCTCTGAAAACTCAAATATTCAGATCGGACATTATTTGCGAAAAATATATCAAAAGTTACCATCTTATTAAGCACCTACGGATTGACATATAGAAATCAATTTAAAATCTTATACTCTGTAAGAATTCGTTAGAGGCATTCGGTACGTGCTGCTTGGCTTCACGAAAGGAATAGGGTAATTTAATCCCGCCAGGATTTGATAGTAACCTACTAGGTTACATACGATAGGTAAAATAGAGGAAACGAACGATGCACTACTTTTGTCAACATCTTATTAACATTAGAATAGTAGCAAAAAAAAAGAAGAGAAAAAAAGAATAAATAAATAAAACGTAAAACAAGGGAAGCTAGTGATAATGTTGCAAATTTTCGAATATTTGACTCTGACTGACGTAATGAAGCTTTAACAGGATTTTTAAAACTAAATAGCAACGTCGTACTTACCACTGATTGTACAAAAGTATGTTAATTTTGGGCGGATGTATGCAACACCGACGTACCGATCGACATGAATCGTCTGTCCGTCTGTCTTAATTACTTGATCTAGGTATTTTGAAAAAATTTCGCACATTCAAATGTTTTGGCCCAAAGGCCGAAGTCTGTTGAAAAAGAATCTGATCGGATCACTTCTTCGATCATTTCCCATATTACGCTTTATTTTGAAAAGTTTTTATATGAATAGCTGCAGACTCGCGTAGAGCATATAATGGTGGACCGTCATTCACTAGGGTATTTTTGTGCTAACGACTTCCAAATGTATTTCAATTTGATAAGATTTGGTTCCGCGCGCTTAAACATTTTACAATATAAAATATTCAATGTAGTTTTCTACAAAGCAATGAAAAATCGATTGCAGATAATATATTACCATGTAATTTAACTTCATGCCATTAAAATATAATAAGTGCTTTTTGTAGTATTCTTCTTTCTTACTATTAGGCCTCCATGCACTATCCTTAGAAACTGACTAATTTATGGTTATGTCAGTGGTTGTTTTACTATTTAGATTTGTTGCCAGTAAATGAAAATAAAATGAAATGGACATGAATAGCCATTCATTAATAATAAAAAAAAAAAGAAGCAAAAAACAAAAAATAAATGAATTAAAAAAATACAAAAATATTAAAAAAAAAAAAATAAGCAAACGAAGACCACTGCACACAATTCAGTTTTTTTTTTTTTTAAATATATAACTGAAATGAAATTATAGTTTAGTTATTAATTTAAAATTTGAATAAAGTACGACTGCTGCATGCGTTATCATAAACTAAATTTAAATTTTGTAAAAAGCTCAAAGGCGTATCTTTTCTGCAATACAATCCTAGGAACACAGTAACTGTTGCTCCCTAAATAGATCTTGATGTTTACTTCTACCTATTTTAGGCGAAATGTACAAAATTAAAATTTATGTGTATGACAATTTTAAAAAGCTTTAGGTCCTGGCTTTTAGTTATTTGAGTTTTTGTTTCTTTATTTATTTATTTTGTTATTTTGTTATTTATTTTTTTTTTTTTTTCGGCAATAATAATATAGATATATTTACATTTGTAAAAAGTCTGCTTTCTATTTTATGTCTCATGTGTGCTATGGACAATTGGCCATTAACACAAGCAAGCAAGCAAGCATATGCTGGTTGGATGGAATAATTTTTAGCTAAAAGCATAAGTTAAATGAAACTTTTTCTCTTTGTTTTGCCGACTGTTCTCTTTTCATTTCTTTTGCTTGTCCGGTAACGAAACTAATCGTTCCCATTTTTAGTTGTTGTTAAGTTTTGCAGCAATTTCATAACTATTTCTTATGTTGGCTATATCATGGTTTTACATAGCTTTCAGTCTAAACTATTTTAAGGGAATTTGTTTAACACAAATTTTTGCAGTTACTTTTTAAGCACACTTTTCAAAATATTTGTTAAAACAAGTTTTTCTATACATATATGTAGTTCAGTACAGTACAGTTTTATTCGACTAATTGCACTAGGGAGATGAAAAAATCAAAAGCTCTTCATACATTCAGAGCATGCATAACTTTTTGCCGATTTTTTAATAAAATTGAAAATTCTTTAAAAAGAAAAAACCATAAACAATTTTTTTCAATGTATTGTCCTTCACTAGTAACTATTTGTGCTCAATTTTGGAGAGAACATGAATTCCGTAAAGCTATTCACAAGAAGAACTGATGTTTGAATGTCAGCTCGGAAAGACAATAAATCAAAGGAAGTGATAATCGGAGGCACTACGCCATGGTCTGCATTCTGAATCAATACCATGAGGCTTTGCAAAATAAGGCTGGGCGTCTACTAAGGTTTACATGACAGCCCTGAATTAACCAGTTAACCGTGTTGACCCCCCCTCGGCCAAATGCTCGTGTGCTCGTCTGAAACGATTTGACAACAACATATTGTAGAATATATTATTATGTTAACTACACCTATATACACGTCATACAAACAACTTAACTAGCATTGAAAGTAGACTTGAATTGTCACTAAGACGGAACAGAAGTATAATCGGGCCAGAGTACCAGAAAACTGCAAAATGATTCGAAAGCTAATGATATTAAATTCCAACATTGTAATAAAAGTATTAACTATCGATCCCTAAAGTAATATGATCGAACTTCGTCCTCAAGCTCAAAATTCTTTCACACTGCACTTGCGCGCGCTATATTTTTTCAATGATCAGCTCAGTAGCATCAGTTACCGCCAACTGCACTTACGCGATTGTAACACTGTGGATATATGCTCCGCCTGCCCGGCATCATGTTTCTTCCCACATCCGATGTTGTGCGACGGAGAATTTTTTATGTTTTCTTATTACAGAAAAACTTATTTCCAAAAAGTGTCGATTTCTTCTTTTGCTAAATGACACTCTGCAATAAAGGAAGAAAAGTTTCTAATAAAGCAATGACTTTCATCTTCTCACCGCTATAGTGGCAATAAGTTTAAACAGCTTATGATATTGGAAGGAAAGAGCGAATCCACTCTGCTGCCCAAGAAGCGTTGATTTCTATTATATTTCAAAGCTTCGTGACACCTTCTCTGTCCATTTCTTGCTATTTACGTTTATAATATCATTTTTCTTTTTGGTACCTATTACTCTTTCTGACTATCACACTGTCCGCACAGATAAGGCACATATCCCGAGTGGCACGTTAGGTAACAAAAAATTAATGTTAGTGTATTGGTATGAAGTATATTTATTTTCGATTGGCATAACAATAAATCGTTTCTTCAATCGATGTTGTTTGACAACTTCAGAGGCATCGCATTTTTCCAGTTTAGCCTAAAAAAATATAATACAATTGATCATTAAAAGTCTAGTCTCTAAAATACAGATGGTCAATAAACCCAAGAGATCACTTTTATGGATGGATTTTGCATTTTACGTATCCAATGACACAATGCGACAGATTTATTTATTAATGAACTCATTAAACGGAAGGCGGATCATGATCATCATTCAGCTGAAGTTGCGGCGCATGATTGTCCGCCGTTAGTCCTGTAGTCGTTCATGCACAGTCAGTTTGCAAGTCTTTGCTCAAAATGCGCTTTATATCTTGTTTATTACCGTCTTTACATCTTACATTGTTGTATTTTATTTGTATTGTATGAAGTACGTATTCCGGTCTGGAGTGTGCCCCAATAATCGAGTAAGATAGGTGCGGAACAGTGATTTAAAATCATCAACTACGAAAAGATTAATGAAAAAATTATAGGGGCCTAAATCAACCAACCACCCTGACCGTTCTTCAACAGAAACCATCGAAGCAATTCATGAGAGTGTTGCGGAGAGTCCCCGAACTTCAACACGGTACCGCAGTCAAGAATTGTATATTGGAAGAGTAGCTGAAACCTACCGACTGCGTAGAGTAATTAGTCGAATAAGTAGTGAAACAGCACAAAGAGGATGTTGATTTTTTGACCACAGCCATGAAACGACTTGCGGGCTACGTAGCCCATATGCTATTCCGTACCTAATCACATACCTTATGAATAAATAACTACTTTACAATTTTTCATCATAAGCATGTGTTTCCCATCAAAATTGTTTTTTGCGGAAATTTTGAGCAGCCCTTTAAATCTATTCAAATCAAATTGGCCTTTTAGCCAAATTTGACCTTTTAATACGAGAATTTGGCCTTAAATGGGCATCAGACTTGCGATCGAATGTGAATTATTGTAAAAAGTTTTGATAAAAGCGAATATTATCTCTCCGTTAAGTGATGGACATTGACAATATGAATTTTTGTTGTTGTTGTAAAAACCGATTAACAAACTTTTTATTTGTATATCTCGTAGTCAAGTGTTCAGTTATCAGCTAGAGCTTACAACGATGTGTGTGTGCGTTCTTCCTGATAAAGATTAAAAGCTCACAAGTTACATTAATCTAAAGTAATACCAAAAACCATCAATAGGGGAAGGAATGCACTCTTTACAAACCACCGTCAGGATTTTATTAAATTAATTTTCCACTTAATTTTTCTTCTTTTTTTTTTTTTTTATTTAGTATGATCTAAAAAGGAAGTATTCTTTTACCGGAAAAGATAGAAATAAAAATAAATAAAATTTCTCTTTAATTAAACACTTAAGTGCCCACTTATAAAATCTTAACTCTTATCAAGTGATCCATCATACAACTCATTAACACTGACAAAAAGAATAATAGAAGAACTAACAGTAATAATAACAACAATAATGTTGGAAAAAACAAGAACAAAAAAAATGTAAAAACGAAGGAAGCTATAAAAATATCACTTGACTGTAACAAAATTGCTTAAGAGATTTTTTTTTTCTTCTCATAAGCATTTTGTACCGAAACAGAAAAGCGAGGGAAGAGAATACACATGAATATATTGTATATATATATGCACATATATATAAAGATGGATAGATTCGTTCTTTTTAAACAAAAACGAAACGAACGGCTCTTGAAAAAAAATTGCGGAGTGCTGCTGCTCCTGCTTTTTTTCTTCTCAACGCTGTACTTTTACTTTGTCCTGATGTTGGAAAATGAACATTAAGTGTCACTCGTGTATGCTTAACGCCTTAACAGTGATTATATAACGTAGACAACTACTACAGTATTCAATATACTGTACAGCATGCATGCATACATGCATGCTTAAAACAAAAACACTAACGAAAAAAAAAAAAAAACCAGACTCTATACGCGTTTGTATGTATAAATGTACAGCATAAAACAAAGCTTCATGATGTGTTAAGAAGGATATCATGATACTTAAGTGTAAAGTGTACAATAGTCTTAAATAAAAAAAAAAAAAACAAGAAAACAAAAAAACAAAAAAGAAAAAAACGGCACATTCAACGGAATAAGCTTCTATGGAGTAGAGAGAGAGCCGATGCAGAGGAAGAGAGAAAAACAAGAAATCGAACATTTTCACTAAGTCCTTTTAATTTTTTCCCTTTTACTATTTCATTGTTTTGGAATTTCATGTTTAATCGCTCTGGTTACATTAAATTCCTTGTGTTTTTTTTTCCTATTTTTTTTTTTTGTGTTTCTTTTTTTTTTATATTAAACTTCAGGGAAAGAAGTTTAAATTTTTAGAGTTTCCATTGCTGCTGTTATTGCCGTTAGAGCAAAGCAAATGAATTTCATTGTTTATAAATTGAATGACGTATAAAATGTATTTCCGCTATATGTTACTTTTTTTCTTACTTCTCGTGTTCTCTTTTTCACCGACAGTAGCCTAAGTGCTTGGCAGTGGCGCTATTGCATTATTGCAGTAATACAAATAAATATTTTGTTTCTTTTTCTAAAGCTTTTTCATTTACGTACAGACACATTCACATATGTAGTCATTTACTTTGGATTTTCCCATTACTTCAGTCACTTACAATCAAACTGATAGCAGTTAAATTTGGTACTGAAAGAAACAAATTAAGGAAGTTACCTCAACCAACAGCCTGCTTTCGCACCAAGTGGGAGATGGTTTTTTTACGTGTTTCACTAAAAGAAGCGGTATACTAATTTCATTAGTCAGTTTGCCACAATCCTAAGAATTCTTTGTTTCCTTTTGGTTGATATGCTAAAGTCCAAAGTCAGTAGTCTTTTGTTTCGTGTAGTAAATCGAGAAAAGAAATTCATTCCTTATAGTTTAACGTGGATGCTAAACCAGAAAAATTTTTATTTACTGACTGGAAAAAAAACAATATCAGTTTTAAGCTTGAAACCAAAAGTCTCTATGGAAGATCTCATAATATGCCCATTGAGATACCTTAAGGGAAAAAAAGAAAAGAAAAGAAAAGAAAAGAAAATGAGAATAATCGAAGGAATGCTTATTTTCGTTGATGGTTATTCAAAATTCGCCCCAAAGCGAATAAATCTTTCTTACTTATTATTACAATCCCCTACTTACACTGTATATATGTGCATGTGTAGATATGCTAACATACCATAGTTAATATTATAACCATCACGTTGGGAGGATAGAAAAGTAAGTGAATGCATACGTAACTAGTGAATGGTGAGTTATAATGGGTGTGTGCGTGTATATTTAGAATATGTGTACGAATGTATAAGTGCGTCATAGTGGATGCATATATTTGCAGTACAATATAACGCTGGTAAAATAATATTTATTTTATTTGAATCCTTGAGGAAATGTGCTTAAAAGCAATAGTAGCTATGTATATACCACCTACTCTCATACGAACAAATATAACAACGTAGCACATCAGCTTTTCTAGAATAGCAATATAATAGTTGTACAATGTACTAGTGCAGAGAGAGTATGCCGTGTGTGCAGCAAGTAGTTATCACATGCACTTAGTTATGCTTGAGTTCACTTTCAAGTAGTGTTTATATGATTTAGTTTAAGTGATTTTCTGTATACATAGAACTTTTTTTTTCCTCTTTTTTTCATTTTTAATTTTTCCCTTCCAATAGAGTTTCTGCAATAAAAAGGTCTTTTACTTTGTTTCGTCCCCTTTCATACCAGGAAGTAAGTTGAAGTTTCCCATTTACAAATGCGCTTGTGTGTATGCGTTTGCAATTTAAATACCAGGTCAATTGATATCATTTTCTAATAAGTAGTAGTTCATTTCTGTAAATAAAGATAATAAAAATTTGTTAACAAATTTCTCCTCTTCAAAACAATTTCTAATCATGAATTATTTTATTTGAATAGATTCGCAATATCAATGACTTCTCAATAACTTTGATATATATATGAAATATTTTCTCTTAGCATTTCTTGAAAGTTTTACAAGAAAACTGCTTAAATTTATTGATTATAAGTAACATTTTTATTAAAAAAAAAAAAAAAAAAAAAAAAAATGAAATAAAAAAAGCAATCCATTTTAATTTTAAATATAGTACAGTGGAGCGAGTTGAAATTTTTAACTCACCTTCATGACTGTTTTTCCTTTAGTTTACAGTTATGCAGGATTGGAGAGTAACTTAGCTGTTTTCAATTATATTATTGTTTTCACGGGTTCTTGTTTGATAAGTGTTTGCATAAAAGAAGTCGAAACTCGACTGTTTCATATGTATTGGTTTGAGGTAAATGTGCGTTTATTATCTGATTTGAAATGCATCTTAAAAAAATACCAAATTGTAAAAAGTCTTTATTCATGGACCTTAACCAACTTGTCTGTTAAAATTTTATTGTTTCTATTGCTGTTACCGTCACTATTGCTGTTCCTACTCCTATTGCTACTCCTATTGCTACTATTAGTACCACTATTACTATTAGTATTACTATGACTGTATAACTGCTACTGCTAATGCTTTTATCACTCTTCTTATAACTATTACTATACTACTACTATAACTGTTACTATCACTAATGGTGTAGGTATTACTACAATTATTAGTGTGACCCTTGTTATTATAACTAATGCCATTACTATTACAATCATTATTCTTATTATCACTATTGTTACGATGACTATGATTAAGCCCGTAAAAACGTTATAGCCCGCCACACCCAATACCACTTCGATTAACACTATATTTCAAAATTCTTTATATTCTGTGATGTAACGACTTTTCAAAATAAGACATTATATGGTAAGTGATCGAAGAAGTAGTCAAATTAGAACCATTTTCAAAAGCGTTGGTCCTGGGGCCAAAACACGTTGGCGTACTAAATTTCATTAAAATATCTCTAAAATGGCGCAGTTTGAACGCAGTACTACCTGGATATACATCAGGCAGACAAACGGACAGAGAAGCTTAAATCGATTCAGCAAGTGATTCTGGATTGACTGCAATAATAAAAGATTTGGCATGTGCTTCTGAGAAATTTAGTGTAGTTGGTATGCATTATGCCCCAGATTCATTCATTATTATCCTTACTAAAGTTATCATTATTTCTGTCACTGTTCCGATTACTATCGCTATTACTGTTACTATTACTGTAACTAGTACTACTGTTGCTGTTATTGTTACTTCTACGATAAGTATAACTGGACTATCACTACAACTGTTATTAGTATTACTATTACTGTTACTATGCTGTTATTACTATGATTGTCTCCACTGCTCTTATCACTTCAAAAATATTTAGTTTTTTTTTTCACTTTATTGCTTGATATTTTTTGAAAATTTCAGACTTAGATTCTTAAGGTTCTTCCAATGGAAATTGTTAAAATTCAATAGATCGAATACTCTTAGACCTCAATAATTTGAAATCACATCATTTGTTTAAAAACAATTAATTTACTATTTTCAGTTTTCTCTCCTCCCTATATATATTCTTGCATTTCCGGAAGAACACAAAAAGAAAAATTTCAATGGAAACATAAAATCTGCTTTAAACTTTTTAAGCTCCTGAAAGTATGCACATAAATTTTTGGTAAAACATATGGTACTTTTCTCTCGCGGCATGAGAAATATGCTACGTACATAACATACCCAAAAATTATGGGCAAAGAAAATAGTTGGCAAAAAAAGGGGTTACACACGACCAAACTTATACAAATTTGCTGAAGTGTAAGTGCGTTTAAACTTTATATGCGTGGTTTTTTAGGGGGAAAATGGAAAGTTTATTACCATAGGGAATCAAGTAAGAAATATAAGCAAACAACAGCTATGCACACATGAGTATAATTGTGGCCTATTTTTAGGCTGAGTTTATTGAAATTTTATGTCTTCTGCTAGGAATGAGAAAAGCAATAAAAAATGTATGTATGTACACACCGTATAAAAAATCGAGAAAGCGGGAAGGACGAGAATGAACCAGAAACAGAAGAAAGAGGAAGAGGCAAAGAAAGTCTTTTTTCTAAATTAGTTACCCGATTTCTGTGTGCATCTGAGGTTAGGTCTTTAAACATGTTGATAATAAATTGTTAGGTTATCAAAGTACATAAAAAATATTGATGAAAATTATTAACATATCAAAGCATTAAAGTATTGATTTAATTAAAATGAAAATTTTTTAATTTATTGAGCTTTCATCAAACATTTCATTTTTCGTTAGATATACAATTAATTACGCATTTATTAGATTTGTTTTTTTTTTTTTCAAAACGAGATTTATACTTAATTATGGTATTTACAATGTTTAGGCAAAAAGAAAAAAGTTGAAGGGGAAAAAAAAGTTGTTATTATCGTTGTATACGCTTTGCATTTTTCTTTCTTTCTTTTCTTTCTTTCTTTCTGTCCTATCTATAAGTACGTTTGTTTAACTTTTAATGTTAAAGAAGATTTTTAAAATTCTTTGTAACACCTCTTCGTTGTTTTCTTTATATTTTCTTTCGAGCACTTTCTCTAACTCTCTTATGAACCAATAATTCAGCAGCGACTTTACTCGAAGGTCTCTTTTAAAACTTTCTATTCTTTCTTTTATGATTTCACAACACGCCAAGGGGTAAAGTTAAAAAACGCAGGTGTGGAAGTTCTTATAATGATGATGGAATGTCATCAACAAAGCGTTAGTTGTATATTAAATTGTAACTATGAAAAATTACACGAAAGACGAGTTGTACTGTATTTTAGTTAGTTTTCACATCTCTACAGTTAAATAATATTTGTCAATAAAGTAAGTTCACCAAAACAAAAATCAAAATCATATTTCAAAAATATGCAAAAATTTTCAAAAACTTTTGACAATAAATTGATTGCCTATAAATAGAAAGATCCCTTCCCTTATAACGAAAATAAAATGGATTAAGCGATTTTTGTAAATCTGGTTATATAGAAGTACGTACATCGCGGGCCGAATGCCGCTGCCTTATATACTTATTCATTCGATGGCACAGTGAAAATCTACATAAAAACAAAAGGATGCAAGTTGTCAGAAATGGAAGAGATCGGAAGAGCGACGTGTAGGGAAAGAGTGTAGATCTCGGTGGTGGTAACGTGACCAAGTGAAACCAATGAATCTGCTATTGTTTTCGAGGCAATAATTACCATTCGTTTTACGTACTATATGTTCATACCAAAGAAAAAATTGTAATTTTAGGCTGACACATTAACATAAAAGTGTGGCATAGTTTACGCAGCATATAAACAAAAGATGTCTGATAAAAAAAAAAAATTTGAATGTTCTAGTTTCTCTACAATATTAATTATAACATAGAAATGTTTTTGAAAGACTCTACAAATATTTAAACATCTTTTATTTAACGTTTCAATGCTTCCTTTTTAAAACTAGTATAACAAGGCTGCCACTAACGATATAAAATATTAACAAATGTCCCCAACCATAAACATTATAAGTTTATGTGGACAAAGTATGCAAATTACCCTATACCAGACCATTAGGGTAAATTGTAAAGAAAAAATTTTCATCATATTTTGTTTTTTTTTTTTATTTACTCGAATATTTTTATTTCCTTTGGCTTTTGAAATTATGGCAGTAGGGTCATAATTTATAAAATATATTTTGATAGCTATATTATTGTTTGGCTTCCTATCAAAATTATGGCCATTAAGTTAAGAAAAAGGAATGCAATAAAAATCATTTTAAAAAATTATCAAAAATTACTAATTAATGTTATAGCGTGAGCTAGAGCATAAAATTCAAGGCATACCACTTGTAGAAAATTTAATTTCATTTAAGATTTCGTTTTTTTTTCTTTTTTGTTTTCCTCGTTCAAAGAGAAATTTCTATTTCTATTAAAAACTGAAATAATTTCATATGTATGCACACTCTGTGTCCTTTACAGGAAAAGCAAATTCCTTTGTGGATATAAAATGACGAAACTTTACAAAAACAAAAAAAACGAAAAAAGGAATATAAATAAATAAAGAAATAGAAGAATAAAAATCACAGTAATCCAACGACTTACAAAATGACTTTTTCTCGTTTTTTTTGTTTTTTTTTGTTTTTTCCTCGAGGAATTCGAAGAATTCGTTTTCCGTTTGTTGCTTTCATTGCCATACTTTGCATAGTTTTGTCTGACTAGCTTATAAACATGTAAAAAAACAAAAGAGAACCACACGTGGATGCGGCCATATATACACATACGCATATATATGCTTTAGCAGAGATAAAAAAGCGGAAAAAAACTATATAAAACTCAAAGCTGCACGTTTTATTGGATCAGATAAGTATAATGTACAAAAACAAAAAGCTTACTTTAGTAATTATAGACAACAAATAAATTATATTAAGCTCGGGCGGAATATATACACAGTCACTATAGTCAAAGAGACTCATTTATGCGTCTCGTGACACATATGCACTTTTAATTAATTATTACACCCTACACCACTTATGCGGCAAGCCCAGATTAACTTTGCGCGGATATAAGTAACACACAGCAAGAAGAACTTATGATATTCCCACCTTTCATTATATTATAGAAATCGATTCAGAATCACTTTCAATCGACCTAAGCTTGCCTGGCTGTCTCGTTCTCTTTCATTGCCGAAAATTGGTGAAATTTGGCCGATATTTTGGCGAAATTTGTACATGGTCCGAAGGACCCACCCTAATCAAATTGCTTCGGATCATATCACTTTTTCTACCACTTCCCAAATGGCACGTTGTTTTGGAAACTCGTTCTATGAATAACTGTAGAGTGGCGCAAGGTATTGAATGGTGGGTGGCTGTTTTCACTTCTTTTTTTGTTTTTTTTTTTTTTTAAAATTTACGCTATTGCAAAGCCTTACGTGTTGTAGTTATGTCCGGGCTGTCATCACATAAATAAGCATAGTGTTTTTGCATAACGCTATAGTACTTCAAAGCTAATTGTCCAGATTAAAAGATGCATTTACTATTCACATATATATTTATCTATGCTGTTTAGTCTCCGACCTGATTTGAGATCCATCACTGAAAGCATTTGAACCATCCGGGGAGAAAGCTCCCTTAAAGGGTATACAACATTAGCAGCAAATCAAGCATGTCCGTCTGTCCGCCGATATAATGTGGACCAAACCGATAAGAGGACACGGCCAGTACAATATAAACTGGGAATATCTCTGCTTTCTTTTTTTTTTTCATTTCCCGAAAAACATTCGGTCGCAGCTGAATACTCGGAATTTTCTTACTCTTTACCTGCAGTCAACGATTGTCTCATTTGATTTTATTAACCATATGATTGTAGCTGCTTTCTTTTATTTGTTCCTCGAGCAAGCAATTAGTTGGACGAAAATTTACAGTTAAATGTAATCATCAATTAAAGCACAAGTGAATGCCGTAAAACTGAAATTTAAATTTTTATGGAAAACGGTCCAATATATAAGCGAAATAAGCAAGTAAGAAAATTATATCCGTGACCGAGTGTTTTATAGCCCCCATCACCCTTATCCTAAAAAATACCAAAAAAAAAGAAAAAATTACCGCGTAACTGTTGTAGTTTATGGGCGACGAGTAAAAGACCCGAAAGCAAAGGTATTGTCAGTTTTGGTTGTGTTGGCATGTGTGCGTTGTAGGCGTGGGTTTCCACTGCTTAGGCCATTTTCAAATTATTTTCTAAATTTGTAGACGACGTCTTCTTGTTTGCGAAGGGGGGAATGTGTACCACAGTTTGGTAAACGAACAGATGCATGAACTAACAGACGGACAGATTAACAAAAGAACAAGCTGCTGGACCTGCTTAGGTATACTCTCTGAATTTGAAATGGAAATTAGCCACGAATTTATATACTTTGTCGGTCTATCAAAGCTCGCTACAGTGCTTTATAAACGAACGAAAAAAAAAATTAAATTTCGATACACTATAATATCGGGTGCCGGGTGATCAATTTTTCACATTTTTGTACAGACACCACAGCAACTCCTATAGAATGTACGTGCAAATTCTTGTGCATTTGGTTGCTGTAGTTTATGAGGCTGCTGTAGTTTATAGAGGAAAAAGCAGAGATGTTCTCAGTTTACATAACACTGTAGGCATGTTCTTCAACTAATTTGGCCCTGCGTAGAAAAACTTACAATGTTTCTGCTAAACTTGAAATCGATACCTTTTTTTTGTGGCCAGGAGAATGCTTACAACAGACATCATACAGACAGGGAGACGGACATACGGACATGCTCAAATCGATTAAAAATTTGATGCTGATCAAGAATTCATACGCTTTATAAGGTCACTGAAGTTTTCTTCTGGACGTTGCAAATGTTTTGATAAAGTAAATGCAACCCTCATCCTTCTGTGATGGGTATAATGGGCGTTCTTTAGGAGATCAAGACAATTTCAGGTGCTTTGTGTATTCACATAACGGGAAGGCTAAAAATAAATATTCTTCTAAATAGAGTATTGAGCATGTAGTTATGATCTGAATATAGGAGCAACCCGAGCATAACAAACATTTTGCCGTGAACCCATCGCAGAGAAATTTTGAATATGAAATTAAAAAAAAAAAAAGTATAAAGAAAATATATTGTTGGTTTCAAAAACAAATAAGTAAAGGACGGAAAAGCAAAAAAAAAAAAATATCAAAATAAACAAAAGAAAATTTAAAAAATCAACAAAAAAATGTAAAAAAGTAATTAATTATATGCAGCCTTAATGAATCGTTTTTTATGTATCACTTATTTGCTTTTATTGTTTGTCAGTCAATACAAAACGGAACTAATTATACTCGGACATCGGAACTGGTTGTGTAAGTGAAAGCAAGCTAGTATGTAAATGTAACATGACAACCCTGGCCACAAGCCGAGCAGTCAAATAATAATAAGCAGGAACGTAATAAAAAAGAGCCGACGCTAGCAACACTTAAGGGTAGAGATTTACAACATTTACATACCAACTTGATTGACTGGTAAAACATAATCTAACGAAATCAGGATAAAGGAATCAAAAGACAACGACATATGCCTGTTATACGGACACTCGGCATTTAAGCTTACACATATCATGTTTTAGGTGACCAACAGCCGTATTCTAGACTAGTAGAGCTCATAATTAGTGCAACATTGAGCTAATCTAAGGGCCTCAGAGTATCTTGATTCCTTTATCGGAACATTTAAAGCAAGGGGAGGTCGGTATCCTCCCTTCTATAAGCTTTATTAGGAATAAAACTCTCAGCATCAAACACTTTTTCGCTAGAGACTATAGGTGAACTAAGAGCACCATGTTTTTCCCCAAGAAGAGAGTCTTACAGTCAATATGTAATAAATTTTTTCCCGCTTGGCTTGGTATTGAAAGCGCTGATGATATACAATTATTTCTATACCAAAGGGATCAATATCATCTGCCCTTTTGGTTTATGTAAAACGTCGGTAATTTTAGTAATAAAAATAGCGATTTTTTTCATACAAGACTTTATATGTTTTCAGTAATATTTCAATAGTCCCTACGGCTGAAAATCCCAGAGCACAAACCTTCATCAAAATGTTCGAAAAGTTGCGAGCGCATTTTTAGTCCCTTTTGTCCTCTAAAGACTTATGAAAGACGCTTTTATTGCAATGCTTTCAAGTACAACCATCTCTTATACAAAAAATACCAGAATTCAAAAATTTCGCTTAATTGGTCTTTCAAAGACAGAGTGGTTTATTTATAAAGTAGTTTGTTGTTATTAGCACGTCTTTTCAATTTGATTTATGCACAAAAATGTTCATCAACAAGGACTTTTCGCCGAACTCTTTGTGCACGCAATAGAATTTCGTTTGCCAGATCGCTATAAATATTGTGAAAACCTATAGTCAGTGATGTTCTATCAACAATGTACTCATGAAGGTGATAAAGAACTTCCTTTGTATGGTAATTAACCTTTTCCTACCCTTGCTATTGGAGGAAAGTCATTATTTGAACTTCAAAGAGGTATGTAAGAGGAAGACTTTCATGAGATGTCAGATAAGTTGTGATAACGTTGTAGCTCGTTTTGCTCCGAATGTGCTGAATACTTTTCAGATCGACTTTCGGCAAATGTTTCTGGCCAAAAATTCTCTTTTTCTCATCGAGAAAGAACCGCATTTTTTGGAATATGTTTTCGTGTAAATCCCTGCCATGTTTCCAAACTCAATACCCAATCGTCGGAAGGTGAAGTTGATTGCGTCCGATGATGGAGAAGTCTTATAAAATGCATCAAAACCATAATGACAGGATGTACATTTCTCACATAGATGCACAAAATATAATGAATTGGTAAGTTAGCATCAGCGCTATGTACGGCCTAGCTTAGTGAGAATTATATGAGAATCGTTTATACTTCTCTCTTAATTTCTTAAAATAACTTTTGTGGGCATTGGTTTCGTTTCCAATTAAATTTCTTTATTGAATGACGTTGTCGTATCGATAGACATACAAGCACATAATATAAATCCCTGATTAAGGGTCGTATCTAGTTTGTTGGTCATTGTCTTATTATATAGTTGCTATAAGAAATACTAAAACTTAAATAAACCAAACCAAATTAAAACAAGTTTTTTTCGAAATCTTTTTCTCGAGCACATTCAACTCGAAGTTCCAACTGCAATCTACTTAGAGGTTGTGTTTAGGTAAAAAACTTTTATGGCATATTTTACGTTATGTTAAAATTCTTATAAAAAGGAAGAAAAAGAAAGCAAAGGAAAAGAGAAGAATTTTTAAGAAAAAATTTTTAAACGCCATCTTCTTCTTATACATAAGTTTTCTTATATAATCACAACGAAGACGATGGCTTATTGCATTTGTCACAGCAGCCGTGACATCGAAAATTCGTGGAGCTCGAATTTAATTTAAAGCACGTCTACTTGCTTTTTGTTAAGAGGGTGTGAATTTTTCGAAAGTTATTATAAAAGTCTCAAACTATTCTTATACTATATTTTCCTAGATCAAGGCCATCAAGCAACACATGCATAATACAACTCTTACAATTCAATAACTTATGCTAGTAGTCTAGCATATAAGATCTTGTATAGATCTAGCATTTATCATGAAAAGATAAAAAGTTCGCTTTCGATTCGCTTATAATATGTTATGTGGCTTGAGCGTAGGGTACCCAGAATTTGACTTACGGTAAATTTGGATTTTTGTTTTTTTACTTTCTCGTAGGTAAAACTGTTGAAACTTTAGACGCATCTTTTACTATTCAAATTCAGAAGTTTTTGTAGGTTTCAAAGTAGTGTAGTAGTGTAGCGCAAAGTTTTATTACTCTGCCAGTAACAAGTTGGTCGAAAAACAACTTTCGTGTATACATCAAGTGCACATATGGTGAAAGTTTTGCCTTTTTTCCTTTTTCCTTTTATTTCATTGCATTTTTTATTAATTTGGTAGATGTATTTTGGCTCCGAAAGAGTGCAATAACCCAAACACCTTCCCTAAGGCTTTAAGGCTTTAAAACCTTTGAATGGGCGCATTTTTAAAAATGTTTTTATGATGAAAGGAAAATTAATAGAATACAAATATTCGAGAAAGCTATTTAGAATTTTTATTTTTAATATTAAAAAATAAGAAAATTATTTTCAAAATGTAGCAAAGTGATAGCAACCGGGGCCCAAGTATCTTTAGCCTAAGCGACAAACAAATCTACATTTGAATTAACAAAAAACTAACAAAAAAAAAAAGATAGAAACATTATAGTCGAGCAAAAGCCGACTATTAGATACCCTATACTACTTTGGCTAAAACACTAATTCAATCGTTGTGGTAATAATAAGAATTTTCACCACGACATAATAAAAATTATATCCTTTTACTATATAAAGATTTAGTTTTTATAGGAATGGATATAGGGGAGAGGGTTCAAAAACTTTCCCCAGCCGTACCAACATTTTGAGGGCAATGCAGAATGTTCAAAGACTATATGCAGAGCGAATTTTGTCGAGAAATTTTGAAAATTTTAAAATAGGGCCTTATATACCCAGCACCACGAATAGTGTAGGATATAAAAAGAAAAACGATTTAAACTAACTAGATCTGGAGTCGTCACATTTGATCAAACGCTGCTTTTCGTTTTCAAAACTCATAACTACCAAGTCTGTGTTCAAGTAGGTTTACTCTTCATGCAGTTATAGTGAGTGCTTAGTCGGTAAAGGCATAACACATGCCGATTGAGCAGACACAAGCTAGGCCACGGTCGCTTCCCTATATCTTTCCTCATTTCTTTCTGACCGTCAGTGTATTACACGAACAGGGGATATATATAATTTAAAAAAAAAAAATCTCAAACCCTTCTGGATGCTGCACCAATTTAATATACCCTTGTAGCATAAGTGGTAGTAGTGTATAAAAATTTTGCACCCATTTATTTGAAAAGACATTAAAGGAGAGGAAAATTTTTAATGGCGTGATAAATTTGTTGGGGAACAACTTCTTCATACACATTACAAGGAAACAGAAAAGATGGGATTTCAAGGATAGATAACAACATAGGCATCATAATAATTTATTCCGGCAACGCAATTTCTTGCACTGTGATCGTTTCGACTGAAAGATGATACAACGAAATCAGCTCGGTATCTATCGCTAATGCAGAACATTTTCATTATGCCTTACCGCTTACCATAACTGGAGCAAGATATCTAGCGCACCCTGGCCCATGTTCCGACAATGGTTACAAAAACCTATCATGCAGTAACGCTGTAGATAGTTTTTTTTTTTCAATTTTCTGATTTTTAGAGCAATTTATTCTTTCGTCGCTCGTTGCGACTACTTCCTTTACGTCATTAGCTGTAGTAATAAAAATAGAAGAAGGAAAACAAACTTAATATGAACACATAAAGAAAGAAAATGTTTGATATATTAACCTAGACGTAGAGGAAATAGTGTTACAAACGATTATTACTGCATTTTCAGTTCAGTGCTTGTTCTATGTAACGCATGCTATTTTTCCAATTTGTTTTTTGTTGTTTTTGTTTTGTACTAAAATATGTAATTTTGTTTCTCCTCCTTTTTCAGTTTTTGCTCATTTTTCATTTATTACCCTTGCCATCAACAACCGCCGCTAATGAAAAAAACTACAATAAAGCCATAGCGTATGTATTTGTGTTCCGTTTGACTAGCCTTTTGAAAGTGGCTAAAATGCCATTAAAATAACCGAGGTTAACAAATGTCAGTTATGAGGGAAAAAGCAAAAACTGTAAAATCTCTAAAATGTATTTGGAGCTACAACAGCCAAAGCAAAATATGTGCAATTTTTGTTTTTTTTTTTTTCCTTTTTTTTTTTTTTTTTTTTTTTGTAACCGCCATGACATGTTAAATGACACGTCAGCGTTGATGGCATATTTAAATTACATAGTTTAACATAACAAATATTTACAAATAATTTAAAGTAAAATTACGCACTTGTCGGCTATAAAATACAAAATTTAAAAAAGAATATAAATTTTTCTTTTTTAATGTGCAAATATTACCAAAAGAAATTGAAAAAGTAAATTAAAGCACTTCAATTGCCTACTTTTTGGTGCTCGTTGAAAAATCTGGCTAAGCCTACTTCTAAGATGAAAAAAAAGAAGAAGAAAATTTATTATTAAGCATTAATTTTAATGTAAAAATTACTTTCTTATGTATTCTCTGTTTACTTTTGCAAAATTTGATTTCAAACTATTTCACTTTCTTTTGTATTAAAGCATTCCTTTTCTTGCTTTCATCGCCGACAAGTACTTTCAGTCTTTACTTTTTCGAGAGGAAATATTGGCCGAAGGCGTTACGTGCACAAACATCACAATAAACCAAAAACAAAATGTGTTAGTATTTTGTAAATGTTATTTTATGCCAAACACTTCCTAAAATAAAACCACATTCTTTGTCTTCAATATGATAAAAAGAAACAAAAAAACTTTTTCTTTTCTTCTTCTCTATTTTCTTCACTCGAAAACCCTAAACAATTGCTTGAATATACTCGTGTGTATTATGTAAACGTTTTTTAGATTGTCGTCATCAATTTGACTAGCTTGACATGGTCTCGTTGCTGTCTTCGTTCCTGTTGTTGTTTGTTCTCAGCGGTGGTGTTGCTTTGCCTTATAGCTATTTTTTCATAGCCTCTACTAGCACACAGAAATATACTCGTCTTCTCGTTTGCCTTGTAACACGTAGAAATAAGCAGAAAATGTTCTTGTGCTTGCACGTTTCTAAACCCTTAAAATTAATTTTAAAATTAAGCACATCTGTGATGTTGACAATTGGCAACAACATGCATTGAATGATTACATTTGCTAAAATGGAATTCAAGATTTGCATCATACCGCATATACGATTATTTCGATTTTAAAATAATCATCATATATCAAAGTGGGCGTGGTTCGCCCACTTCGTAAGAATAATAGAATCTTAAAAATAAAAAAGTGAAACTAAAAATACACACGCATACTACAATACGGACACGCCTTTAGTTGGAAATAAAACTACCACTCATTTACAATTGATTGGTGTCCAAGATTTGCCATAAGGCAAGCAAAAATTTCTTATTTGTTGTTTATGCTCGTGCCTTTCTTTTGTTAGATTTCATATTTGTTGTTTTCGTGGACACATTTTCATGTCAAGTTGTTGCTTTTGTCGCCCATCTCATATAAGCTGTTTGCTTTTTGATTCATTTATTCTCTGTCACACGTTCTTTAGTGACTTTGTAATGAATATGTTTTTGGTCGTAAAAATACCATGAATTTGGTAAGTTTACATTTAATTATAATTGTTTTGACAATAATATTACATTACATTACTAAACCGAAAAATATGCTTAAAATTTAAGTTTTTCATTGCAATTTAAAGAAGTTTGTAATCAGACCGATAATAATGAATTTTATAAATTTCTATAAATAGATAATAAATAAATTTTAAAAGAATGTAAAAACATAAAAAGCTTAAAACAGTAATCAATAAAATAAGATATAATAATACAATCGTAGTAATTGTGCAATAATATGTACTTGTTGGTTGACTTCCCAATCACGAATGACAATGCTTCTTATAATCTACTAAACTTATAAGGAACGATGACATATACATGCAACATTCTCTACGGTAATATAATGAGTTTTTTTTTTTGTTGATTTTATTAATTTGAATAAAAATATTTTAATACTACTATACAACTTTTAACGAATGCTTCACAGCTTAAGGATAATTAATTTGCGAGCTTACAGTATTCCCAAATTATGCGCCAAGAAGTGAATGATTTCAAAGCTACGAAAAAATTTTGAATATTGGTTTCAATTCTAAATAATTTCACACCTAAATTATCCTTTCAAACTCAGTTTTCCCTTCTACCACCACTATCATACAAGTGAAAGCATTGCACTGGGCCACGATCATCCGTTAAATAGGCTAGACCACGTTGCTAATGAAAAAAGGGGACTAATCCGAACAATTTTCAATAGCATTCGGTAAATTTCGCCAAAATATCCCAAAAATTGCCCACAAGGAAAAATTACACACAAGAATACTAGACGGACGGACAGACTGACACACTTCAATTGATACAGGAAGTAATTCGCTATAATAAAAGTTAGGTCTATCTCAGGTCATTCCGGATTTTACATATACTTTATTTACCACTGTACCAACCGTGGTGTAAGGGATACACAAAATACCCACAAATTTTGATAATAGTTTAAAATGAAGTGACACTCAACTGTTATTATTTTCCATAAAAATTTCCTGTTGATTAAAATCTAAATTCGTGTTAGGTCAACGCTTCTCGGAAAAATACTGACAATTTGTCACAGCTTTGCTGACTGCTAACACGATTGCATGGACATCGATGTTCCTAAAAGCAATGGATGTCCCAAAAATGGGGTTATGCCAGTAAACAAAGAAAAATTATTCTCGTTAATCGGGAAGTGAAGTTGCAAGAATTAATTGGTCTAATATAGATGTTAAAAGGCAAAGCGATAAACAGTGCAAAAACGGTCCCTAGAAAGGAGGAAAGAGCAAAGACATTGTTTTTATATAATATATTATACAATAAGTAATAATATATTTTATTTAGTACGATTGAAGGGGAAAATAGCCAAAAAAAACAATCCCAATGGCGAAAAAATTGAGTTCCTTCGCCAAGACAATGGACGATGTCATAAGTCGGTGGATATAGTAGCCAAGTTGCGTGAGTAACAGTTGAGGTTATTCCCCTATCCAAAATCCACGGTCACTATTATTTGCTTGAAAATTGCGAAGTTATGCTTCAAGGAAAACCGGTTAAGTTTGCTGGAGAATTCATTGCGCCAGCGTGTCATTGTATAACGCCCTGTCGCTGCTGCGTCCCGTCAACGTTCCTTATTTGTGAGTAGATTTCAGGAGGGTGCCGCGGGATAATCATTTGATTCAAACGCCGAGTTCCCTGCGGCAATAAATCAGCAGGCCGCAGGCTCATTGTACAGTGCGTCGCTCAAGTCTCTCTTTTATCCTCTTGAAATATTTCAGAAGCATGCTTCAATCAAATCAAGTTGTAGAGAATCCCTGTCTACCATTCCCTCCCACCTTCATCTGCTTGCAAATATCAGACTGATCTATCAAAGAAAATTTTAGAAATAAAATGACGAATTCACTGCGGCAACAAATCGTTGTATAACCCCCCTGAAGCCGTCGCTCAACACTCTCTTATCTGCTGGCAAAATTTCAGAAGCACGCCTCAGGAAAAGTCATTTACATTAAGTGACGAGATCGTTGCGGCAGCAAATCGTTCCAATTTGCTTGCAAATAACAGAATGACGTTACAGGGGAAATAATACAGATGAAGTGAAAACTTCATTGCGACAGCAAATCATTGTATAAAGAAAGCATTGAATTGCGTTGGAGTGTTTAGGATAGCATTGAATGTGGACATAACTCTGGAAGACGACTGTGTTGATGCATAAAATCGAATTTTGCAAAAAACAAATCCTTTCTTACTTAGCCCCGGAAATTACGAAACGATGTATTAATTAAGTACCAAAGGGACTTTGCTATAGAACATTTGTCAGCCATCGCAGATTGGATAAGGTGTCCATATATGCTGGAATGAAGTCTGTCTGTCATTCATATCTCTTTTGGACTAACTATTACATAGGCAACTTTGTCATCGAAACTATTGTCAGTTGAATTTGAAACGTCTTTCACTTCGTCAGATTAGTTCGAAAGTTAGTCAAATCAGTTATCGGAAGAAAAATACATAATTTTATCTCTTTTCGGATGTGTTCCCAATTTTCTCTTTTTTTTTTTGATGAAATGTCTATGCTAAGCTTGGCCCGAACATTACTTCAGTAAAGTGGTCTACGTAAATATCATTTTTATGGGGTAATATTTATTTGTAGATCGTCAGATTTTTTGTTCTGCCTGATTATTAGCCAGAACTTTACCCTACCTTTTCTACATAGACCTGCTTACTTATACTTGCTACCGAGGTGTACAGAGTTGCTGCAATTTAGTTATGATGCTTTGCAGTTCACACAATACGATTCTGATGTAAATTCATTTTGGCTGCATCTACACACTGACTTATAAGCAAGCGATGAGAGAGAAAGATTCGAACTAAGCTGAATATAATATTTTTCGCGCCTTATTAACTTTTGTTTATCTCAAAACACTTTTCCTGACACACACACACATTTCCAGAGTTCCATTAAATATTCAAAAATAATTGCTTGCATTTTGTAATGCGCTTTCTTTTTTGTTTTCCCCTCTTTAATTTCTTTATAAGCATAAATTCAATTCACTAATAATTTTTCTAATTATTTCTTGAGTAATTGTAATTGATTTTCAATCAAAGGTTGTGTTCGCAGTTAGTGTAAAAAGGAGGTGTGTTTTAAATTGAAGCAAACATGTGGCGCCACAACCCACACCTACAGCTGTTTGTGCTACTTCTGTCAATTATTACAGTCATGACACCAAGTGACAAAAGAAGGTAAAAACTACAACAACATCTAAACCCCGCATTCAACAGAACAAACGCAAAAGCACAAACATGATTCTAGCTAATATTTGCGTGCTGACATCTATGCATGCATGCATGCATGCATGCATGCGAAAAAACAAAAACACAAAAAAACTAAAAGGGAAGGGAAATGTGGGATTAGTAATGAAGTGAAATTCTACAAAGGAAATTTATTTCAGTTTTGTTGTTTTCATTCGTTTGCGGCACAAAGAACTTGCATAAACTTTCTGGGGAAGGAATACTATTACAAAGTTATGGTAATTGTTTTGCATGGCGGTGTGCATGCATAATTGTGAATAACATTTTCAACATGTACCGTCAGATGGTCTGTAACTTGCTCTTTGTAAAGTTCAGAGCTTTAGAGCTTACTTAAGCAAAAAATATATTTTCATTAGCTTGAATTTTTGAAGCCATCTAATTAAGATGCCTTTGCTGAATACACGATCACACACAAAATTAACAATAGGTTATGCGTAAGTTCCGCGATTGCGTACTTTTCCAGTTAGTTTAGAAGAAAAAGACGATTGAAAATCTGACTCTGAATAATTAAATCGACAATTTTGAATATGAAAGAAGATTTGAAGCACTTCTTGCACAATAATGTTCTTCGGCCAACAGGAGCTCTTACGTCACATACTTGCTTAAGGAACCAAAAATTATAATTAACTAAGAAAAGAAATAAAATAATAATACAGAGTGCGAAAGCTTATGTCAAAATTGTTTCAGCTAAAATGTTTTGCTTTTACTCACGAAACATTGCGTCGTGACTAAGGTCACCCGCATAAATTTATACTACAGCCAATACAAATGTCGGCGCTTCACGCACAAACTTAAAGATCGCAGGGGGTGACGTAGCAGGCATTCAAAGATGGTTTTGCGAAGAGCTGCAAAGAAGCTCTGAAAGGTGCTGAAAATAATATTACAGAGAGAAATAAAAATTGCTTCAACGACACTACGTTTTCATATAGCAGCCCAAAAAAAAAAAAAAATTTTAATCAAAGATTCATTGCCTCGAAATAAAATACAAGGCGATTATTTTTGTTCATTGCTGCGAGCAATACATAAATTTCGATTAGTAATTATGCGGTAGGTATCATGCGTTTGCTGCTACACTTTGTCCAAATAATTGTTATTGCTTACACAAGAAGCACGCTCGCACGCGTTGACATTAACACAAAGAATATTTGGAAATCACAGTAAACTACAATTTATACCATTAGGAAAAACACATCGTACATAAGATAACGGACGGTAGCCATACGTATAAATTTTCAACGGTCAATACGCAATTATAGCTTACAATAAATAATATGGCTGTCGTTGTCATCTACGAATCATAATAACGCCAACATGACAATATTGTATTGACAAGGCAGAGGGAAAAATTCGAAAGGAATGAACGTATTGTTAAATGTCAGAAAAAGTAATGGACGCAACATTATATAAGCGTAGAGGCAACAATAAGGACTTCATCCAGATTTTGACGTTGTCAGTTTAAATGTTGACTAAAGCAGTTGTCTTTACTCTTGTTATTGTCGCTTCACTAAAGCATATAATTTATTTGTGTATATTTTCCCTACTCAATTCGTATTATGTTGTATTCTGTGTTCTATTGTATATGGCGTATTGTTCAATGAAATTTCTTCGAAAAACTTAGTAAAATGTCATAGGAACAATAAACAACTGCAATATGTCTGCAATTCGATTTTGACATATTTTAAAAGCATAATTTTCGCGCTCCATTTTGCAATTAGTAAAGATGTCAGCAAACTTGAAAAACAAAAACAAAAAGAGTTTTCACAATTGTACGCCAACTTTATTGTACATATTTTATGCACAAATTAAATTACAAAGAAAGAAATTCATGAAATAATTTTAATCCTTACAGAAAAAAAAAATGTAAAATAATAATTCTTTCCACTTGTTTTCCTTTCACGTTCTTCTCAAAGTGTTAAGAAACGAACTCAACCAAAAATAATTTAAAGCTTAACAATAATGGGAAAATCTAGATATTCTAGAAGGGATAAGAGAAAGTTTGCTTTTGCGGAACATACTAATACTTTGAAAAAGGAAACGTGCAATTTTTTGGTCCTTATTTACTGTCAGGATCTCCAAGTTTAGCTATTACAAGGATTGCAAAGATTGCAGTGTTCACTAGAATTAGAAGACCCCGAACCATATACGATGTGTGTTCAAAAAAATTTTTGTGCTCCCCTTCAAAGTAGTCGCCGTGTGTCGGCGACTTTTCCAATCCGCGAAGCAATACTGATAAGCAACATTTGGCCTTGAGCTTTTCCAGTGATGTGATCTTTATCTCCTCAATCGGGTTAAAACTCCATATCTCCTGATCGGTCTTTTCAGTTTTGCGAATAGGGGAAAGTCGAACCGGCCAAGTCCGGTAAATACGATGCCTGAGGCATGATTCTGGCACAGTGTTGCTTTCGGTAAAAAAGAAAAAAAATTGCGGACAAGCAAAGTCAAAATTTAGAAATTTTGAGACAAACTTCGCTTCCACGAATTTCATGTACAACACATCGGGAAAATTTTGTAACAGGAGGCAACTGATACGTCAACATCCCCAACGACTTTTCTAATAGTGAATCGATGATTCTTCATAACAATCTTCTTCGCTGCTTTAACGTTTTCATCGATTATCGACGTGCTTCCTCTGAGACGGACATCGACTTTAACATCATTTTCGGTCGCAAAAAATCGTCAAACACACCAAAACACGTCCACACATGTTTAATAAAAGCCTAATATTTGCGTAAAAATATGCGTAAATTATATTTAAATTTGAAGGCCTAGGTTTTAAAATTTAAAACATTTTATTAAATTATTTTTTTTTAAATGTTTGATTAAAACATTCGAAAGGTACAAAAGATTTAAATTTCGCTCAAAAAAATAAATGACATGTGGGGTTGCGCACCATAGTGCGTTGCTTTAGTTTTGATTATATCTAGGTTTAAGTTACATAATTCTATTTTATACTTATTTTAAATAAATAAATAAAAACTTTTCAATACATACGAAGTTACCGCATTAAGCGAAGGACGTACATATAAATATGATACAGTCGAAATAAAATCAAATGCAAATTCATTATTATTTTTATTCACATTTATTATATTTGTTATTTTTTATATTGATTTAATGCAAATGCTCTAAACTAGATTAAAAATGATCGAATTATATCAAATCCCAAAGGTATGTTATGTACATTCTAAGTAATTATCAATAATAATTAGTTTACTTTTGAACTTAACCGTTGGGCCACAGTTGGACCAATTTAAGAAGTTTCAGTTGCGTACACAAAATATAACATTTTAGTTAAGAAACTTAATGAATTTAAATATCATAGTTTACAACATTACATAACAAAGCAAGATGAAATATTGTGTTGTTTTTCTTCTCGTTTTCTCATCAAACAAAACTCAACTCATTTTACGGTTTCTTAAACTGCTTAGAACCAAATAATGCTTTGTATTTAATTAGTAAAAGCTTTTACATGGTTTCTTAATACCAAGTATATAGAAGTGGTTCATATATTATTAGTTGAAAAACTTCAAATGAAAAAGAGTTGAAAGGTAGAAAGGCAAACAAAAAAAAAAAGAAAAAGAAGAAAACCGGCAAAGCTAACACAACAGCCTTTTTTTCATTGCATACTTTTATATGAAAATAAATATTTCATGAAGTAAGTCAAGTCAGTCCCCTACATTTAAATTATGCCTTTTCATAAATCGAAAAGTCAACTGTAAATCTCACAAATTACTGCAGCATTTGTAGAAATTGTTGTTGTTCCTTCTGCCTCTGTTTTACTCATTTCAAATCCTTTAATTAGTTGTCAAGACAACTTGGAAAGGGAAGACTATGAAAAAAGTTTAAGAAAAAACAACTTACGTCTTGTAAGCTGTCTTTCATTTTATTGCTTTGATTTGTTTTACTTTTCTTGTGTTTTTTTTTTTTTTTTTTTTTTTTACCAGAAGGCCGAGAAGTTTCTTAAAATGAAAAACAGAAAAAATTAATAATTCATTGAAATGACGAAAATGGAGCAGAAGAGACATGAAACCCTTTGCTAATAATAAAAAAAAAATTCATTGTAAACTTCTCCAGCTGAGAGTGTCACTAACAAAGAATCAATTATTTGTATCTAACATTGGCTAATTACTGGAATGCCAATTAAGGCAACAAAACTTCTCGCACAATCTTTAAAGTCCTTGCAATAGATGTGGGCAACGATAACAACTGAGAAAGTAAACAGTGGTAATTATCAAATAGAGAAAAGGAGGAAAATCATAAAAAAAAATATATATATATAGAAATTATTAAAAGCATAGAAGAGTTATGTTGAACAAAGAAGAAAGCAAAAAGAAAACAACCAATTAGAGAGAATTAAAAAAAGAGTTCAAGAAAAAGGTACGCTTAGCGATAGGAAATATAATTTTGACTTTTTAAATTTTCATTATTCCACAAGACAATTGTTAAAAAATTTAAATCAAACCTTTTCAGGAGAAAAAGCTTCTATTAATTTCGTATTATTCACGTTTCAATTTCAACGCGTTACTAGTGTTGAAAAGTAATTAAAACCTTTTGAGCATCAAGCCACTCGTACGAACTTTAAGTGCTTTACAAATAGTACTTCATTTGTTAACATTGATATCTCTTTCAGTAAATTTCGTAATCATCTTGAAAATAACTTAATTTTTCGACAATTGCTTGTTGTTTTACCCCCTCCTCTCTCTCTCGCGCTCCCTCCTTGTATATCGGCTAAATTGGTAAACTAACAAATTCTCGACTAATAGCTTATGGTTGCCACGTCAACAAATATTTGTTTTCAATTGTTTTTTTTTTCTTTTTTGTGTTCTTAGAAAATTTGGTGAAGATTTTGTGCTCATGTTAGTGAAAAGATTTTAGATTTGCATTTGAAATTTTCGTAAATCCAAGCGGTTTTTATTTCCTTTGTTGGCACATTGTTCTTTAAACTCGAATATGTTCGTAATACCCCATTAATTCACTATTTTTGCCTTGCTTGTGTTTACATTTCAACAATTTTTGTTTTTTTATACCCATCGCCAAAGGATGAGAAGTATATTCATTTTGTCAAAACTTTTGCAACGCCCTGAAAGATGACTCAAATAGTCCACAAAGTATACATATATATTCTCAAGCAGCATCAAATTTTGAATCGATTTAAATATGTCCGTCCGTAGGTCTTTTGTAAACATCCTCCTGGAATTGGAAAAATTGAGCAACCGCCTATAAATTTAGCAGAAGCATTAGAATTTCTAGCACGTAGGATTGTATTGAAAATGGGCGAAATCGGTTCAAGGACACGTCCACAAACTCACTTAAACGAAGAAAACTTCTGTTTTTCAAAAGGAATAAAAAATCGGTTTTTTCCTCATAAACGATAGGAAATGAAGAAAAATTTATTTCTATGGGCGATGCTGTAGTACCTCAACAGAAATTGGAAAAATTAACCAAGCCTAGTCAATTTTACAGTGTGTCATAATTCTAGTTATTTTTCTTTCAAAAGCTTTATAACGCATAGAAGCAAGGTTCGAAAGCCCCACGAAGTATACAAATTCTTCATCAGTTTCATGTTTTGAGTACACATAAGCATGTCCGTCCGTTCATCTGTCCATCTGTAGTATCTGTGTTAAACATTCTCCCCTTCGCAAATGAAAATGTCGCCTACAAACTTGTAAAAGATTTCGAAAATGATCCATAGAGCAAAGGGCACACCTACAATGCCCATACGCCTTTGTAACAAAACCTGTGAACACCTTTGCTTTCCGTGTTTTTTGCTTGATATCCATAAGCTACAACATGTACGCCATGTTTAATTTCCACTTTCATTCTGTAAGTAAAAAAAGTCAACCGCGCCCACACCCAACGTGCTAGAATATTAAAATTTAGTTCCCTCCCTATTTTTCTTTCGATCACGGTGATAAGTATAAAAGATTCGATCACGACCGAATATAATTTTCTTACTTGTTTTTTCTCATCTTGTTATTATTTTTGTGATTTTCTTCTTTGTTTTCTGTAGCGGCGGAATCATGTGTCTTGCATTGTGATTTTCGTGTTTTATATGTATTTCTCCAGTGCTCTGTTGACTTGCTCGTTTAAATGTATTTTCGTATAAACGTTTTCTTTCTTTTTTTTCTTTTTGTAATTTTTACTGAATCTATTTGCAAAGCTATCGAAGACGAGGTTTAACAACTTGGCAAACAACCGATATTTAGAATTAAACGTAATATCAACCAAACAGATTTTTTTATGAATTTTTGATAGGAAAAAGTTGGAACAAAAATGTTTAAAATATTGCGCATATTATTTGCGTTTGTTTAGCCTTCGTATTGAGCTAAAGTAAGGGGGTATCTAAAATACAGGGATTTAATCATAATTGTGTACTAGTAACAAACTCAAAAATAATTGAAGGGAAAAATTTCTTGTTTCTTTTGTTAATTATAATTAATTAAGAGTCGTTTAGAATATATTTCTTAAGCGGGTGAAGCACGTAAAACCAGTAAAGAAAATAAGTTTCATTTTCATTTTTTTTTTAAATGATGGAATAGTAATACTTCAGGCGATTGTTAAGCATTCCATTAATTATTTTTAGAAAAATATGAAAAAATGGCAGCAACTCTGCTCTGCGGAAAGCAGCCTATTTGGCGCAAATTTGGAATAAAAAATCATTTAGTCTACAGAGAAACACGTGGAGATTTTCGAAAATCTTGATTTTTGATCGTTTCACAATACATTTTACGATTTGTTTTTTTTTAACAATAAATTTTTTATTACTTTCTACTAATAATCTGCGATTTCAGGACCATAATTCCCTTCCCTTTTTGACCTTTTCATGTTCAAATGTTCCGTCTAGTTCTCTCTCCTCCACGATTTTAAGCTCAAAGGTCTCTTTTGCTCCGTCTGCCAGAGAGAGAATCGCTGGTTTTACACTTTACATGTCTTGAAATGATGACAAATACGAGTACGATTTAATAGCAGAATTCCTAACCAACATCAAAAACTTCATCCCAAACTTTTTATTTTTCAGCGAAAAGATTGAAAGCTTCCAAATCGATCTCAGCTTCGTATCCACCCAGTGGTTGTCTTCGTGCAGCTACAGTATACTATTTTTGTTTTGAAAAGGTTTCATAGAAACCTTTTAAAGAGGTCTGTTAGTGTATTAGAGAATTTGGAAATCAACACAGCAGCTGTTCGTAATAAGCGGGTGGTCTCCTCCGGAAAAAGCATAAAGCAAAAGCATAAAGCAAAAGGAAACAATTCGATGTGGGTAATGAATTTTTTGCACATATTCCAGAAAGTCCAAGGCATCTATTAATTAAAAACAAAAAAAAAAAAACCGATATATAAAAAATTAATGATCTACCTTCTTAATAAGAGAATTCTTTTATTCCATTACTTTACAAAGCTTTTTTTCAATATATAATCGTGTGCAACATCCATAGAATAGTATAGCAAGTCCTTTTAAAATGCCTGTCATATTATTAGATGTAGGTAATTGCTGGCCCTAATTTTGTCTGTCATTTTATATACAGTTCGTGGTAATAGCGTTTAAAACAAAATGCAGAAATTTGACAGAAGATATTCACTTTATTTGCAAAGACTATTTATTAGAAATTGACGTAATCATCTTTCCTCGATGGTTGCCTAACACGTTCACAGAGCTTAAGTAATAAGAAATTTCATAAAATGTCATATGCAGCTCACGTTCTGCGCCAAATATCGACACAACTACCGGTGCAAAAAAAAAAAAAAAAAAATTAACATTGGTCAACTGACATACTTATCAACCAACGGAAAGCCTGGCGCTTATTACATATTTGCATCCTAAATTCACGCGTAATTGTGTGTAATCTTCTTATTTGTTTTGTTCTCCCTATATTTTATTTGTATAAAATTGATCGCTTTTCACAAAAATTTTGAATGCGTCTTCTTTTTCCGTTCTGCTCGATATATAATTTTAAGTTGAGCATCACTTTGGTTCATGTTCATATAAATTTACAGTTATTTACCTCCGACACTCTAGTATATCAGTCATGCAAGCACATATATGTATATATGCGTATGCGTATATGGCTAATAAATCATGTAACAAATGCTTGCTAGACATTCGTACATATATATGCATTTAAATATATTTGTTTGTATGTCGTATACAATTTCCATTAAACCATTTACAACATGAGTGAAATCTAATTAAATATTGATTGTAATAATATTTGATGTATTTGACAGATAGCCATCATCCATACATACATACATATATGAATACGCATACACATTTGCACCTTTACAATTTTATGACATCAATGATAACCTAAATGAACTATCATCTTCTCTTTCCCCGATTTCTTCTACCACCTTTTCGCTTATATATGTAGCCCGTAAATGTATTCGCACATATTATAGGTTCATATATAATTTCGCAACATAAAATGACAAGTTAATTTGTTATGTGATTATTTTGGACATATAAAAGATTCATAGTTGTATTGAGGTACATGTATATTCATACATATATATTCATACATACATAGAGGTTATAATTCTCATACATATGATATATTAGTTTATACAACATAGGTTGGTTAAAACTTACTTACCATTGACATTCCCATTCCACATACATGAGTAATAATTGTTCAAACATTACTCTCTTTAATATCATAAATTTTTTATTACATAGTTGCATGTTTTTATTTATGAACTATCCCTCTCTCTTGCTCTGACTCTCTCTCTCTCTTCCTTTCTTTCTCTCTGTGTCTCTCTCTTTCATCTGTAGAAAATTAGGTGTGTGTATGTCTCTATATATATATATGTAAAATGAAGATAAATGTTTCAGAAAAACTTGAATCTCTCTCTCTATTGACCCGAAGACTTACGCTGTATCTGCACTTTGAGGAAAAATAAATAAGTTTACTTTATTCTTCTCTTGTAATAGAAACTTTAGCTATTTAATTTATTATCACTTGCTTGGGTTTGAATCATTTACTACTTTGTGGCAGTGTTTTTCGTCATTAGTTATATACACTTGTTCTGGAAAATTGTTCACACACATCCTTCACTACACTTTTTGTTGGCGGAATGCGTCACAAGTAATGATAACCACTACTCTCTCCAGAAAGAAAGCAAATTGACTCCTTTCTTTTAAACACTTTGAAGTATGTACGGCATTTTTGCTTTTTCAGAATTAAAATATATGAGGCAATAACTATATATAATGAGGTTTTGAGACCTAAGCTTATGCACCATCAAGGTAATGTTGCAATAATACAATTTTCAAGGACACGTTATGGAAAAGTATACTTCTGGAAATGTGTTGCCAATCATCGTAAATCGAGGAGACTGCTGAAGATTTCTTATTTAATCCATCCATTATAGGGCCTTTGAATTCGCAATACCACGTCTACGCTATTGCGCTTAACTTTACATAAGGAAAGCGAATAAAAAGATTTAGTATTCGAAGAGTTTGACAGAATAATTCTTTGTAATAATGCTTTAGTGTAACCACATTAGTGTTAGTCAAAAGTATTCTACGATTGGCAAATATGGAGTTAAAACTTGCGACATTTAACGTACAATACGCAAACGTGAACGCATTAAGTTTATTAATGTCATCGCCATAGAATATCTTCTTGAGTCGATATCTAAAATAGGTTTTAGAGAAACCTTCCTATAGACGGAAGTTAGTAACCTCTCCTTTTGGACCTATTTTATCGCATCTATTGCAAAAAAAAGTATCCGTCTATCGGTTATTTTGTGACTGTAAGTTGGCATACGCTTGGGACATTGAAGCCGACATGATTGCGATTCTTGGATTTGATTTAAATAATTTTTTAACTTATACTTGTATTAATTTCCTGTCTATCTATTATTTTCTAGGAAGAAATATTAATTGAAAAAATGTAAGGGGGAGCAACCCTTATGTGTACTTAAAATATTGTAACTTTTCTAAATTTGTGCTTACATTTTCTTTAGTCATCAATAACTCCTTAAAAAGCCATTTAAAATTTCGTCCATTGTAATAATCATTTTTATCATTCTTGAATATTTAATGAACCATTTAAACCAATAAACCAGAAAAAGAAAAAAAGCAAAAGGTGGTATTAACCTTTAATCACCCATCAATAGACACCATTGGATTTGCAGACTTTTTTTATTGATATATTTTCGATAGAATTTGTCTCGTCCTTTCGATTATGAACATGCGCTGGTTTGGTCGATATTCTCTTCGTAGCTAAAGCGAAAAGGTTGAGTTGTAGATAATCTTGAGTTTATTATGGTCAGGGAAATATATCCGTTAGTCTATAAGCTGACAGAGGGTTTCCTTAAAACCCCCATAAATCTTACAGAATACACTTAAAGTGTATATACATAAGCTTAAAATCCGAAAAAGGTCAGCCCAAGTCATTACGATGCGAAATTGCTTTGCCTTTTGCAACAAAATTTAAAAGTTTGCTTTATAAGTTAAACAATCTCGATGAACAAGTAACGCATTCATTCGCTTCGATTTTTTCCTATTTCAGTTAGCTCTTCGAGGGAGGCGAAAAAAGCATTCCAAAGAGTATTGGAGGAATGCTCAATCAAACTTCAGTCTAGCGGTCTACGGTATTTTAAAGGCAGCAATACGCATGTTATGACTTTTTTTCTTAAGCAACTCTTCACTTTTGATAAAGAATCTAACTGAATGTAACGCACGCATGTATTTTCCTTTTTTTTTTTTCCTTTTTACCTTCACTGTAATCTATATACTTGATATTACATTTGACAAAGTTTTCACGGTGTTATCGCTAGATGTAACCAAGTACAGCTTAACTTATTTTAATCAATTTTTCATACGCCTGACTGGTATGACAGGACACGAGTTGATGACTGAAGTGTGTGAAAGTAAAAGTAACCAATGTTGACAGCGGTCGATCAAAGTCTCTGAATGCTATGGTTATCTAAAAACTTGAGCAAAAATATTCGAAGCTTTTGCGCGTAGGTTCGTATTGGATGGTATTTATAATACATTTATGGTATATTAGGTGATGTGGACCAAACCAGTTAAGAGACCCGCGTACAGTGTAACATCTCTGCTTCCTGGTTTTTTTTTTGTGTTTATTTCTCCTAAATTAACGTACAAGAAATATATAAAAAAAAAATTTCCAAATATTTTCTAAAAAAAATGGAAAAAGCCTATCACAACTACTCAGTATGATAGACGAAGTTAATTTAGAATTTTCGATTTTCTGCACCTGGATGTATTAAGCTCGTACGGACGTATGCAACGTGCAGAAGGAGAGGAGGTAGACTTGTCTTTTTCGGATTAGGAACCACTTTCCGTATCGATTTAAGCTTGTCTATCCGTCTGTCCGAATGACCTATATCTATGTATTTTTATGTCCGATCAGATCAGTATTTTTGAGATGTCGTGAAGAAATTTAGTATACTAAAGTGTTTTCGCTAAAGCAGGAACCCTAGGGACCACTTTTTCGAGTAAAGCCTTGCTTTGGAAAGTCGTTATATGAATAACGTATAAGGTAGTGTAGCGAATTTAATGATGGGCTCTTAGCCGACAATAGGGTATATAAAATATTCGGTTGCAGCCGATTATAACTTTCTTACTCGCTTCTTGTTACTGATAATAGCTGTTTAGCTTATTGTAGGCTTACATGAGCGCTTAGGTGGTCAAAATTAGTTAAACCTATTCTTTTATTGCGCACTGTAAAAACAAGCATCGAAGATTTAACGATTAAAAAGTGCTTTGGACAGAACAAATTGTTATTCATGAATATTTGCAAAAGAATTTTATTTCTAATTGATGCGGCAGAAGACCGCTGACTTGGGTCATTTCTCTGAAATTAACCTAAAATTTTTGGATGTGTTTTGGCGTTTTCATCGGTCACTAATCACAAAAAAAAATAGTGCGTATTCTTGCCATTTTTTTTCGATTTATTATCAATTTCCAAATATTCGGAATGAATAATAATCAGAAAACGTTCCGATAACAAAATTACAGTGTTGTTCAGTTTCGCAATCAATCGTTTCTCTGCGTTGTTAGTCAACGCACTTTTCTCCAATAAATTATAATGAAACTTGTGGTTAAAGTATTTAAACTACGAGCAGAACTTAAGCAGGCATTCACACAATTAATAAATAAGCTATGAAACTTAAGAACATTCCAAAAAGTTCGAAATAATTTCAAAAGGTTTCTCTGGTACTCTTGCACTTACGTCGTGGGGGAATTGAGATCATGCATTTATAAAAACTACAGAATTTTTTTATGAAGGCTTGGATCAACTAGCCTCTTGTTTCTTGCGTTAATTGTCGTTGATTATTATAAAATGTGGAAAACTTTCTGCGGAATCGGCTTTTACCACGAGTCAACAATATCCTCCTAACGGCAACAAAAGCAAAAATCCCACCATTAATACTTCACATGGTATAACAATAAATGGTAGCCAGTATTTGGGATTATATTATAGTGGAAGTATAAGTACTTCGGCCGAAAATAAACCCATTTCGTCATGCACTCCAGTTGCCATATATCCGCGTACGAGCGTAAATTCAATTAATTCCCAAAAAAAAATTTGTTGAGAAGTCGAATACATCCCCTTATTTCTCCCCTTATTTCTTAGCAGAAATCTACCTGACGAGTAGTACTTAGAACCTCACGACCATTACTGCTGCCAATCTCTACGGATGTGAACACTATGTCCCTCTATGACTCATTTAATGTTCGCTTGATTTCAGAAAAAAAAAAAAAAAAAAAAGAAGCACCGAAAGCCTTTCCCATTTTATTACTGTCTAGCAATTTACGTTTCTTCAGTTATCTTTTCGCCATTAATGCTCGTTAAACGACTTTTTTAATTCCTCTTTTAACACCTTCTCTTCGTTGCTCAAAGCCGTTTTACTGAAAGTAATAAAAAGAGAGACGGATGAGATGATTTTTATAATCATTGCTTTTTACCAATGCATTATAAATCTGCGCTATTTTTAATTAAGAAAATAAGAAAAAGTTTTAAAAGAATTTGACGAGGAATGCAGCATAGTATGTGAATTAGTTAAAGATGCCCAAAACTTCCAATGCACCGTATCCTCGATACATAGCGAGTTAAAGTTGCAAAAAAGCAATATTGAAAAAGACGAAAGTAAACAAGAAATAAAAGCGAAAAATCGCTAAAAATGAAAAATGTCGAGTCATTAAAGTTTGGTGGCTTATAACGTCATTTATATGTACAAGAGACGGCTGATAAATACTGATAGATAAATTATGACTGTGATTTTATAGCGCAGCCAAAGAACGAAGTAAAAAGGGAAAGAATTTTTCGAAATATGATTTATGAACTAATGAATGAAATCAGACCAGAGAGTTAAATGTTGTGTTTGTATGTTATATAAAAATATAATAAGAAAAAAGAAAGAAAAGTAAATAAATAAAAATATTTTTACCATGGTGTTGACCTAATTAACAAAAGCATCATGCAGTATCATATCCTCATTTGGTACTTTTTGTATTTCGTTTGTGAGGTTATTAAAGGTGTGACAGACGAGTGCGCATATATATACGCTATACATATGCATATATGATATGCATATAATAAAAATACATGTAATTAACTTAATTAAACACAACTCATTCATCAACATGCTGCGTAAATTCACACATCTGCATTTATATTTGTTTTAAGCAGCAAAAATAAAAGCATATTTCATATTACGATAAGATTCAATGTAAATCGTTTGGTATGTAAAGACAGTCTTTTGTTGTGCTCATATTTTATGATGATGTTAATCGTGTCAATATGTGGATAGAGTACAAGCATGCGGATACAGATGCGCGTACGTGCGGCTTTTGTAATTTCAATAACTGATTGAGCAACGCATTTTAATTTTGCAAACAGTTGTTCAAAGACAAGAGTAAATTTGCTTTAGTCTACCCTTGGGGGTCTTAAATTGGAAAAATCATAACATATCGCCGAGCGTATCATATATAAAAATTAAAGATTAAAACGAAAAAACAATGTTATCCTTTTTGAAATAAAATTTAAATTTTTTATGAAAAAAAAAAACAAAATCATTTTCTACTAATGCATAAGAACTGCAAAGCTCGTGAAAGTGAACGCGCGTAAATTCAAACCTCTTTTGCATTTTTATACCCTACCGCACTAGTGGTACAAGGGTACGTTAAATTTACGCATAAGTTTGCCGCACTCAGAAAGACTTGAGAGAGACCTACATTTTATTATTCTAATCTAAGCTTGTCTGTCCGTCTTGCCTTTTTATGTTCAATTCACAGGTCGAGTTTTTAAGATATTTTGGTGAAATTTGTTACACCGACATGTTTCGACGCAAGGAAGAAAAATTGTTCTATAAATATCTGTATAGTGCTTCTACTTGTTTTCAATGAGACCACGCAAAATATAGTTTGATTGACAGAGGAAAAAATTTCACCGAACAAATGATTTGCACATGTGCTTTCTTACATAAGCGTGCAAGTGATAAGTGGGCGTAACGAGTGTCCAACCCACAGTTTGATGAGCAAAAGAAGAAAGAGTGTGATAAGTTTACTCAATACTGCATAAATACGGAGCTGAATGGGATGATTTATGAAACAAACTTTTAAGTGCCCCTACTACGAACCAACACAGACTCGTCTTGCGAATAGCAAGCTTCCAAAAGAAGTCGACGGCAGGAAAAGGATATTCAAACGCCACTTTAATTTCGAATAAACACGGGATAATCCATGTTAACATCTTGAGGACAAAAATCAAAAAAAAAAAATTCGAGAAAACTATACCATGCCCACGCGCTTTTGACATTCGCATCACATTTTTGTTTAGTAGCCCTTATAGGTGTGGCGGCAAAGTTTTTTGCTTATTGTAATTGTGTTCATAGGCAGAGCAGATCTATTTTTGTTTTAAATTTTTTTTCACACTTGCTCTAAATTTCAGGTTAGCTAGCTTCAGCTACTCACTGTAGGGAATTACAATGTTTTATTTAGAAAGGTCGTGATTGTGGGCGTATCATGCGTATTTTTGCATTTGTCATATGACCATTAAATAAAAATATTTCTAGTTTAAAATTTCTCTCTCAAATTTTCTGAGAGTAGATGAAAAAAAAAAAAAACAAATCTGCACACAAACGTTTTCAATTTGAATCAAAATCTTACGCTGATTAACAATTTGGATATCTCCCGTCATCTCCAATATTTCTGGCCGTTACATAGAGAAGAACAAATTTAATGCAATCCTCTCATTCGTTAGTAATAGTTCACAATACGACAAGTCGCCTAACTCCGTAAACGAGCGGTCTACACTTTTTTATTATCGTAGTCGCAAACGATCTCCGAAAGAAATTCCTCTTAAAAATTAATAATTTGTTCTGCGTAATCTCTTGCAAACAAACCAAGTCTTAGGATTATTTCAAGGAAGAAACTGAGCCCCCTTGCCGCGCAACGGCAACCTGTTAAAAGTATCAAGTAATTATTATTTGCGATCAGTGTTATCGGGTATCAAGTACATCTACTAGTTCTTGCACATTTGAAGGAATACACGCGACTGCCAAATTGTTGGTTGGTGGTTGGGTTCGAATCTCAATACAGTAGACCATACTTTGGTGGTATCTTTACATCATTGTTCTTAAAAATCTTATTAAGTCCCAGCTACCTAGACTTATGCTCGCGTATTAAAAAGAGCTTAAGCCTTTTTGGATAAGCAATTTATTGTTTTAAAGTATATCTAAAGGAATAGTAAAAGAAATAGTGACTACACTATGACTGGAAAAGTGATTGATTTTGGGCTCCATGTGGTTATTATCGTAAATTCTTCATTTACATATGTGTATCACTATATATTTGCTGCATCACTTTTTGTTTGTATGCGTTTCGCGATTGTCTAAGTATTATTTTTGGTATTGACATAGACAATGCCTTTTACGACATTATAGCAATGAACGTGTGGGTAACGCGCACGTGAGTAGTGTCAGAGAACTCAGTGTAATATTTTCGTAAAATTTGCACTAAAAATTATTATTTCGTACGGTTTTTTTGGGGAAGTGACGATAAGCGAATTACATCCGCTGACAAGACGTAATACGAGTTCAACAACAAAGATAATCAAATTTAATATTATATCCGCTGGAATTGGAAATTTCCGCTAGATCCGAAATTGTGTGAAATGCTTTTGAATTAACTATATTTCTTCTTTTACATTAAAAAGAGTACAAAGCGTCGTGATTGATGTTAAAGAATTTTATTAAAAAAAAAAAAAAGAAGAGGAGAAAAAAAATTATATGTTGGCTGTTTTCAATGTTTTCTCATTTATTGTTATTATTACTCCATAGTGCTTGTGCTGTCATTTGATTGTCTACACTCCTCAACGGAGAAAATGGCCTTGTAAGCGAGTAGCACTAACATGGCTGCCATTGTCTGTATTTATATGAAAATTTACAACGTTTTCACATGCATAAGCAGCAGTAGCAGTAGCACAAGCAAAAGCAGTATATTCGCATTTTAAACAACGTCAGCAACTTTGCAATTTTTGCTAAACAAGATTTATGGTTCACTAGCATTTTATTTTTATGGTGCTAGTCTTCTGCAAATGAAGAGACAACCTAGCATGCAAATGGGTAAAAAACACACTTAAATCCTGTATTACAATAACAATAGCAACAAAATACACATATCAAGAATTATGGTTTTACCAGCACTGCAGTGTAACTTAAAAATGCATATGGATGGTCGTTAGGTAGGCCTCCTTGTCTGCTTGAAGGACCGAATACCAAGCAAGAAAGAAAGGAAAAAAAATCAAGAGACAGCTAGACAGACAGACATTTTGCGCTTTTATCTGAGCACCTACAAATATGCGCCAGAATGGTGTATTACAGTAGAGCGCATATGTAAGTGAATGCACCCGTGATACATGTGTTCGCACCTACACGATACAACGGCAGGAGTAATGTGTTAACATACAGAATGTGCTGTAAACTACGTGTGATATTAGATGATATTAAACTATGGAGAAGCAACTATAACAATAACAACAAGAAATCTATAGTCATTCTTTATATACATGCGAAAAGTTCGTAAATTATTCAAAACTCTCTAGAGCTGCTAGAGCTCCGATTGCCCTTTACACATTTCAGCAACATGAGCGTTTTTTTTTTTTTTTTTTTTTTTGTTTTTTCGATTTTCATTTTATTAAGAAAGATTGCCTTACACTTACTTTCTCTGCGTTCATAACGTAAGTCTTTTTCACCCATCTTTTCATCTATTCTCTCATTCATTTCTCGTTACGGCTACGTGCCGAACGCGTTCCCCGTGTTATAGGTACGTGCATGTTTTTTATTTATTCTGCTTTTATTTTTTCCTCGTTTTCTTGTTTTCGCTTTTCATTCGCTTGGCAGACAGTTATTTCCGCTGTAGGCCTTCATGTAATTACCACTTGTTTCCCGCTTTTAGCTTTTCCCGTTTACCACTAAAATTCGCAAGAGAAGACCGATGAACAGAAAGTCAGACAGACAGAGAGTAGCATTTATAGTAACATATCCGTTTAAGCATATGTTTTCCTTTTCTCGCGGGGGTGTTGAGATCTTCGTAGATATTTTATGAGTGGAACCGCCTTTATTTGTTCTAACATGTTGTTATTGTTTCTGTCGTTGGTTATCGTGCTCAAGTTGTCAGCATGCTTGTTAGCTGCTGTTTAAACGTTATTGTTAACTAAATGATTGGCTTATACAAATGAAATGTAATAAGCAAAGCATTTTATAAAAGGAAAATGTAAATATGTATAAAAAAAATTTTCGCCCGCGTTTAGGCTTGCAATTCCCAATGGATTATTGAAAAGCTGAAAATATGTTATGACGGTGAACTTTTGCGTATATTGCATGCGATTGTTGTAAAGAAAAATAAAATTTCAATTGCAAACTTTTGTTAAAAAAGGAAAGCATAAGGTTTTAAAAGAATTCTTTTGCAAAAATTCAAATGTGTGTAGAGTCAAAATATGCTAACAAATGCAGAACTTTTACTTGACAAGCTCTGTATAACATTTAAAAGCACATGTAAATTCATCCATCGTCTTAAGCGATTTCATAACAATGTTCTTTTGATTGTCAAGATTTGATTTAAGTTGATATTTGCTTTTTTGCTCCACTGTAGTGGAGCAGTCCTTAATAAAGAATCGCATTTATTTTTAAATTATATCACTACAGCTTCAGACGTTAACAGGTTAAATCCTTGATGGACGGCAGACAATCTACTAGCAACAACGTACAAAATATATGTCTTATAAGATAAAGTAAGAATTTTTCCGAAAATACGTAGATAACTTGTTTATAAGTTTCAGCACAGCGTATACTAAAGTGTAAAGAGAAGAATGTCCTTTAGGGCCCCGCGTTGTTTTTTGCTTTTGACCGAATTGAAAGGGAAAAAAAATACACCTGAAGCTACGGAAATAATTAAGTTGACATCGAGTGGAAATGCGGTAAGGTATTAAACAGTTAAAAAGTGGTTTGCGAGATTTCGGGGTAAACATGTTTATCTTGGAAACGAGGACATCCACATACATCCGTCCGCCCCCAGAAAAAGCAATCCAGAAGGCATCTTGAACTTGAGCTGGGAAATTCTCCCGATTGCAGATTACTCTCCTGACTTGCTTCCCTCTGATAAACTCTTGGACAAAGTCAATGCAGTTAGCTTTAATAGATCAGAGGCTTTGCTAGGTTGAAAATGCGGAACAATGCCTCGAAACTTATACCGTGATAATGATGGCGTATATTACGATTGTTCAGCTCTGCAACAACGCCTCGTGTTTGAAATTGATCTAAATTGAGTTGCTTGGCAATTGATTGGCTTGGAGAGACATTTACATCTAACGATACTAGCATGCTCGTAATCACGATTTGTCCTTGTCCATGCCCTGTTGTCTATCATTGCATCATATTAAAAGTGCTAGGGCGGACAGAGCAAAATTGCAAACAAGTGACCTTTCCCGTGCATAGCAGATAACTAGTGTGTCTAATATTTTGTATATTTCCCTGAACAAAAAAGAGCGAAAAAAGCAAAGGAAGGCAAAGAAAAAAAATCGATCATGTGAATTCGACAAAGAATAATAAGAAAGAGAGTTTGAGTCGCTCAATTGTTAAACGTAGTGTGGTCGACTTCATTCTTTGTCATCCGTCGCGTCCATGTAAGTTAGAAGAAAGTTTGATTGAACGCCGTGCAAACGAAATTAAAGAAATAGAAAAGAAAAATGTTGTTCTTAAATATAAATGCGATACATGCGTTTACCCATACAAATAGTAGTTTAGGTCCCGGTTCGTTTGAAGTCCTGTTGATGGTATAAAGTTAAAAAACAAACAAACGCTTCATTGTCAACCTAAGCGGGTTTTCATTCAACGCAAAACAAAAAAGAAGAAAAAAACGAAAGCGAAACAAATAAAACCAAACTTGGTCTACTTACTTAGTATGTTTCGTAGCATAAAAAGTTAAGCGTGATTTTCTGTTCAGTTGTTCGACAAGCCATCTATGTGGCCACTATTGGTGAACATCGTTTTCCACCATCGCAACACATTGTCTTTTAATGAAATTAGTCAATGGTTAAACTGGGAGACCCTAATGATTTATATGCCAATAATTCTGTTGGAATACGTCGAGATGCTAATGGATATAATTTAATGTTTTCTTTTACCTCTTTTTTTATAGGTTCTTAACTTATTTTCGATTTCCTATTTTCTAATGCAATGCTTACATGGGAGTACTTTTATGAAGATAACGTAAGCTGCAATTAGGAAAAGTAGAAGTAGGTACACGGCTGTAGAACGGACTGGGGAACATACCTACTTGCTGGTGATGTAACAGACCAATACTTGACATGCGACGGACGTTTATAATTTTCTTTTGTTTCCACTTCGTAATGTTGACGGGCCCATACCGGGTAATACTTACCTTCTCAATTTACGGAAACCTCCAACGTCGGGCTAAATCTGGAGACTTTTAAAACACTTCCCTTCCCCCTCATTATTTTTTTTTTTTTTTTTTGTATGGGTATTTTTATATTTTTATTTCTCAATTTTATCGACTTGGTGGAAGGGGAGGTGGGAGGACTTTGGAGTACCCATATTACAATCCTATGAGTCTTTGAAAGTCTTGCATAGAAAATGTTATATTTAGAATAGATAATTGCTCCCTTACTAAAGCTCAACGTAAGCATTAAATTTTGACCAAAATTAATAGCAATTTCCGAACTGTCAGAGTCAAAATTAATTTTCAATATATAGTTGGAGCAACACTGCTTGCAGATAATGCTCTCATAAATTTTGTAGCTACTTTTCGTTATTATTTCTTCTTCTTCTTCTTTACTTCTTATTTTTGTATATCTTGCTTTAAGTTAATTGCAGAACAATTTTGTAAAAATCAACACATTTGACTTAAGTTTTTTTTCTCTAAATTGACTATAATTCTTAATGTTGCAGTCCATTCAATTAAATAATCCATCATCATCACTATCCTTCATATATTTTTGTTCTACTCTCAATGCAAATTAACATTTTTAAATGTTGTACGAAATGAAATGAAAAAAAAAAAAAAAAAGTTGAGAAAAAAAGAAAAAATTCGAATAACCCCCCACAAATACATATAAAGTTTCTAAACATAAATTCGAAACAAGCATGCAATGTTTCAATACCCGTACAATACCATATAATTTGTAACGGATGTGCCAACATGCACACTTAGCAGCAAAAATAACAACTTTCCAGCTAACAAAATGTCGGCAACAACAACCCGTGCCGAATAAACAGTCATGCCAATGAACTGTATAGCATAGAATAGGCTGTGTTATGGAAAAAATAACAAGTAGAAAAAATGAGGGGAAAAAAACAACGACAACAACAACAACAATAACAATAACAAGAGTAACTAACCACAGACAATTACAAATGTTTTCAACAATATGATACTTAACGCGGCTCCTAAACATATGCAATTAAATGCTTCTGTGCAAAAAGAAGAGTGGCGGTAGAAGAAGAAGATCGGTAGAGACAGTAATAGCTATCAACTATTTGTAAAACATTAATTAACACGCGACGATGAGTTCTTCGTGTAAAGAAAATTGTTGTTGGTGGATAGGAAGGCCTTTTTTTGTTGTTGTTTTTTTTTTAGAAAAGTAATTGAAAAATGCATTTTATAATGAACAATTTAAATGGTAGCATATTTTTTGGTGTAAAATTAAATTTTGATCATTTTCCGGTATTGAATTTCATTTAACAATGCACATAATATAATTGGCGTTAAATTTTAAATAATTGTTTTAAATAAAAAATAAATAAAGCAGAAACAAACCAAAAACACAAGAACAAGGCTACTTTTGGCTTAGGTCGAATCTTTTTCTACTACCTCTTATATAACTATCTATGGTAAACATATCACATCGCCTTTCAATCCGTAAGCTAGACGAACTTGGTAAGTAGGGACTAAAAATCATATATTTTGATTTTGGTAACTTGTGATAGGAGAACTCTATTCCGATATGCTACGGCCATCTTAAACTATAATAATTATCAAGCTAGAGTTTAGACAGAAGAAGAGACCTACAAGTTTTTTGCTGGTCTTCCCACATGTTTACACGCATTTGGCAAATCTAATATGTTTTATATATATTATAGGGGCTTTCACGTTTTTTTGGGAGAATTTTCATAACATTGCAAAATATTTAAAAATTGATAACATTGTATTATTAATTTATTTACCATACAAAATTTCTATACAAATATTGACCGGAATTTATATGTTTGTTATTTATTTTCATAATTTTGCCTACAGCTTTAGAAGCATATTACAATTATTTTTGCTCCCAATTACCTAAGGGATTTTTTTTTTTTTTTACATTCGTTTTGTTACTACGTTGGAAACACCATTTAAATACTCAAACGATTTAACTATGTCCACTTAACTAAAAAGCTGAAACATGTCTGTTATCGTTTCATTGCAAATCGAAAGTTTAAGTGTGAAAATCGTCGTCAGGTGTCTTTACGTGCACTCGTAATTACTAAAAATTCGGAAAAAGTGAAAAACAATAGATTTTTCGAAAACCTGTGACATATATTGATATCAAAATAAGAAACAGCTACGGTCGGCCTATTAAAACATTATGACAACTAAACAAAAGTTTTGAAAATGTTACGAAACCCTCGCCGAGACAATACGTAATACATCGCATGGGCATCTCAGATTCGGCTCTTGTCGACTTTCCTACTTATTTAGGAGTTATATGCGTTTGTATGTAAAAATAAATAAAATTTTTTAAGTAAAAATTTGGTAAACAAATAGCACATAAAAGGCCATTAAAGAGGGAAAAAATTTTTAATTGAATTTAAATATTTATGAAAGCTCTTAAAAAGATAATCATACAACATTTTCGAGTTGTTTTATGAAAATCAAGTAATTTATGCAAATAATAAATAAAAGACGTAACATATAAAAGCCAATAAGTCAAAATTTGGTCTGTTTCAATTTAATTAAACCCTTGTTTTTTTATTTTTAGTTTTCCCATTATTTTTTTTAGTTCATGTTCAAAGTTTTAATAAAATTCATTTCCATACAGTATTCAATTTGACGTAATACTCCTTCTTTTCTTTAGATTTCCTTCGCAATCCTTTTCTAAACCAATTTCATATTCTGCAGTAGGGTTTTAATATCTCGTTACCAATGAAAACGTACTCTATGTTGTAGTAAAAGTCATCAATTTCTGCTTGTAAACTATATTCATATGATGACTATATTTTATATATATATATATATATATATATATATATATATGTAAATATATATATATACAAGTATGTTAACAAATTTTTGTTTATTCTTTACGCACTCGTTCGCTTGTACATTTTATGAGCAACATACCATTTTATTATTTTCAAAATTTTCTTTCTGATTAAGTTTCTCAAGGGTCAGTAAAGATTTTCTTTGATATGGTTTGACGTTAGCTTGACATGTATCGATTTTCTAATTTTCATAACCAACAAACATACAAAGTTTTACACACATGAAATGGTATATGAGAGTTTTGATTTATGGGATGGTGAGGCGGAGTAATATGGACCAAAAAGATGCCTTAGGTTCTTATTCAGCGGAATCTGGCATTTATAAGACTTGCTATTATAAGAATAGTACAAAAAGTTAAAATTAATTACCACAAAAACATAAACATTACGTAGCGCCTACAGACGTCATTCAATACGTTCGTAGCAACGCCTATAGATATAGGATGACTATTGACGAATCCACACGATTTTTAGATAATATCAATCTGGAATAGGAATTGTAAATAACTCATGATAAATGTGCTCATCAGTATGCAGTTTTTTAGTCACGCTACACACGAACTTTCAATATTTTGTCTTGTTTGTTTTACAAAAACGAAAACAGCGTCTCATTAAAACGATTTTAACTGGAAACTTGCATTCCAATGTTCGGTGTATCATAAAATCTGGAGACATTTTTTTTAAAGGTCGGTACTACCTAAAAATCACATGGATCTAGAAGGCATCTCACGAATTTATGGAATGGCGTGCTGTATTTTTCAAATTGGAAAATAGTTATATTTTTAACGCCCCTCCTTTGCATGCGTGATGTGTTTTGTTACGTTTGATGCGTTATAAATTAATTTAATTTGTTTTATTTTGGTTAATATTCACGTAAATTATAATCACATTTGCTCCTGGTAAATTTGTCCATTGCCTACAAATACCGACATGTTGGCAGAGAAAAGCTGTTGTGTGGAGAAAAACTGGATTTGTAGCAAGCTTTTATGGTCCTTCATTAGCAATATGCATCTTAATGCGATTGTTTCTTAAATAATCGTCCAAAATATATGACTTACCCCATAAGCCAAGTATACCTTTTCTGTCCCGCTAAACGTAACGGTGCAAACAACAGAAAACACTACTAATTCTTTGAGAGAATTACCATTTTAAACATCTTCATGCATAAACATATACTTCCCCTGCGTAAAGTTCAAGATTTGTTATCAAAATTAGTAAGTGTGTGCCAAACAATTTCGTTTGTGACAAAGTTTTGTCATATTTTAGGTAAAGCATTTGAATTTGAAAATGTTACTCAGCAGTCGGATGGTGGATGCCGGCTGTGTTTGCTATTGCAAAATGGTTAGATGTGAATTATTCCCCAACATAGATTGCAAGATGTCATTATGGCCCAGATCAATTATCTTTTTCGAAATGGAATTTAGAAAGTCACCAGAACATTACAACTTCACTTCCCAAAGTTCCACATATGAGCTTTCACAAGCAACCGAAGCGTCCCTTCTCTTCTGGAATGCATACCAAAGGCAATATCTCCAATTTGCTTTATACATTGCACTCTGCAGGTTCACTCTGCACTTCGTAATTAACTGATGAAAAGTAAAGTTCTAATGTCCCAAGAGGGATAAACCTGATAATAAAATCGCCCTTGCCGCATTCTAGCTTGAACTCTAGATAGTAGTATATGAATGAAATTTCCCCCCCATTATACCTACTATATCTTTCGATCTGTACTACAAGTTATGACAGACAGGCTTGTAGCTCATTGACGATTGTATTCATAACAGATACGCCTGTATTTCGAAGAAAGGTATTTGCCTCGTAATTGGAGCATGATATCGATTATTTCTAAAGCCCAGCGTAATACATGTTTTACCAAAATTTAAAGTTAATCTGAATAACGTTAAGTCAGGTTACTTACTGAGGCTCCTACATCTAGTCCCGCAGGTTTGACAAAATATTTCAACGGACGAAATATGAATTTGTGATCTTATTGACTAGTCTTTTCACAATTTTCATAACAATTTATTCCGAATCGATGCTAAAATTTTATCGATTTGCTCTTCTCCATATCAAATCTATTTAGTAAACCTATTAAAGAATTGATTTGACCAATTGAAAACGACTTCGAAGAGATGGTTAACCATGCCAGTCATTTGTTTTCCTTTTCGAATTCTTTGCGGAAGTGGGTCCTTCTTGTGGATCTGGTATGCAATGAGCAGATCGTTAACAAAAACAGCGATTAACACACAACTGCCATTCATCATTCAGGTTTTTTGTAAACGCGAGTCATTGTTACATTGCGTGAAATCTAATCTGGAATTTGCGCTAAACTTTATCAGTATACTGGTCGTTCAGAATAGTTTTTTCCTCACGAAGTTCAAATGTGTTATTGTGACGTCAATGTGAAACGCATTCTATATTAAATTTCAACACATCACATGTCACATTGTGACATCGATGTGAAACACATTCTTTATTAAATATCAACGCTATAACCAATAATGTGAATAAGGCATCGTTGGTGGTTTTGTATAGTCAAAGCCAAAATGTTGGCTGCAACCTTTTGTGCTTGCACCACTTTATCTCTCTATGATTGTTTCGAATTTCAAACGTAAACCCATTTGGAACCAGCTGTTATATCACTTTTACGTGCATATTTTAATATGCTGATGCTTTAAATACAAAGAGACGTTTTTAGTAGCCCCAGGCAGAACTGCGTTAAAAGTTAAGTAGATAAGTTTTTACGGGCGAATCAAATATGAAATTTAGCATAGACTTGTGCGTAAATCAAATTTGATTTAACTCGTAAGAAAGTTTGGCATAGTAGTTTACAAATTTTAATGTTAGGTAAATATTAATTTGCATCGTTCTTTAAAAGCTTGCACATTTTCGTTCGTACATATTTAACTAAAACTTATTCTGCACGGCCCATTGACCGGTTGGCAATCGTTTATACATTTTATGTTTAAGTTTCTCTAAATGTTGAATTTCTTCTTCAACTGTTATTTACATAGAGCTAGTCACTCATTCATTTTGCTGTCAGTGCAGTTAGTTATGGCATAAACACACACACGCTATATAGGTCATTAGCATATGAACGCAACCGTCATATGCAACCTATTGACTTTTAGTGATGTTAGTGGTGATAAAGTTGATAACGATTTTTTCTTTTCGCTTTTCGCGCTCGTTTTTTTTTCTTTTGGATGTTATCGAAAAGAGGGACTTCATCGACATTAGCATTAAAATCTACAACAACAGCAATAACAACACCGTCATCGTAGTCTTCTGCACTTGTTCCACCACTTAACTGGTCTTTAGTTAGCTCTTGCTAAACATAGTGTTACAAAACAGCGTTCACCACAAATATTGAATACATATACACACTGAGTGTTTCATATAACATACGTGTACAATGAATGCAATTGCTAGTAGTTAAATGGCAATATGAATGAATTTTATGTATGCAAATCTGATATGCGAGATATGTACACATATGCATGCGTATATACATATGTATATATATATATATATATATATATATATATATATATGTATATGTATATGTATATTGTGCACAAAGTGTAGACAATGTGGTTGGGAATTCTGAGTTTCCAATTTAACGCTAGAATAATTTTCCACAACTATGTAATAATGAAAACGATTTTAATGATATGGATGTTGGCGTTGTTAATGATGGTTTATTTTAGGAATTCTTTATGTGAAAACTATGAATTAGCATCAAATTATACTCTGGTCAAGTTTGCGGTCACTTAATTGTTGGCAGATGCATGTATCATACTGAAGACGATGAAATGCAACATTTAAAATGATAATTTATACTAAAATGCATTCTAGCATCTATTAGATCAATAAAGTTCACCGCAATAAAATGCAATGCAACTGCGGTTATGCAAGAAAATTTTCATCATTTTCTCTTTTCTTTTTTTTTTTTTTTTTTATTATTATTATTATGTAATAAATATTTTTTTAATTTAATTTAATTGCATGCAATTTTTAATGTCATTCACAATAAGATCAAAATTAGATTCAGTAAATTATTCATTGCCTGTTTTAAGGCTTCAAAATTTCCTTAATTTATTGCCTGCAATTAAGAGTGACCTGTCAAAATATTTTCTTGTTTTAACATAACTGGGAAAATTTATTACAACATATATCGTTGACCTTACATAGGTTTTGCATGATTTCCGAAATTATCTTAGATTGCAAAGTCAAATATTTAATTATTACCTGCTTGTATCCCTAAAGAGAAAAAGCTCTTTTGCATACTAATTAATCTTCAAAAAAAAAAAAAAAATTCTATGCTTGCTGGCATTCGCTTGTTTTCTATTCTAATTCCTAACAATTGACTGTTGCTGGATACTTCAAGTCATACTACAGCGTTAACTTTCATGTTTCTTACACTTATTCATTGAAATGGCCAAAAAAGCAGAAGAAGAGAATACCATCTGTTTGTTGAAGAATTTTATTCTCTGGCTATACGAAATATTCTGAATACGTTTAGTTAATTATCTCAAGCAAAAATGCGTAAAAAATCAAATCAACTTAATAAGCGTTTCTTCTTTAGAATAGTCTTCAATTAATTAACTTTTATGCGGGCCTGCTTCAAATGCTAAACTTCATGGCTGCTTTATTCTTTTGACTTTTTATATTTATACCTTCTTATATTGTAATAAAACAAATTAAATGCTTTGTAAAAAAGAGGAGCTTATCTTGCTTTTCATGGTTATGGAACTTCATTTTTCTCTTTCTTTTTAATGACATTTGCATTTGTTTAATATTTAATTCCGGGATTTGTTTAATGCATACTAATAGGCTTTTCTTTAATGACCGCGAATGTACGTAAAAAAAGAAGAAGAAGAACATTTATTGTACTTTCCATACCTTACTCCTTACTACATCGCTTATAATCCTCTGTTTACCATTAGGCTTTTAAACTTAAACTTATTAGTCATGCAAACTTCGCTGCTTAACATATTAAGTTTCGTTCTCGACCACTGTTATTAAATTGTAAACATACATGTTTATCAAACAAATTACTGAATATATACATACATTACACACGCCTAAGTACGTGCACGAGGCTTATTACTCGCTATTAAGATTTTCGTTAAAGTGTAAAAAAAATGAAAAGAAAAGAAAAATAAAACAAATGTAAAATGTATAATCATGCTTCTTATATAATGTTTCAAATGTACTCAAAAAAATTTTGGAACACACGTAGGGAGACAATTTTTTATACAGAGATTATATCATTTTGACAGAATGTATTTCTAATCAATTGTCAAAATTTGGAATGGAAAGAGCTATGGCAGCCTGTCTCCGCTTCTCCTTTAGCTGGAATGTTCGACTTAGAAAAAAGAAAAAATATAGCGGATTTTATGCTTAATAACTCCCATATACTGGCTTGGAATTTAAAGGGATCGATGTCTTCATCGCAGTACACTATTATCATATCCATCACTGAAGGACGAGGGGAATATTTATTTTGTAAAAACATTTTGAGAAGAAAGCTGCAAAGATACCATAAAATGTATACATTCTTAATCAGGTTCAAATTGTGTCCGTCTGTCTGTCTGCACAACTATTCGCTTCAAATTTGGCAGAAATATATGCAGATCTTGTAAACAGATTGGTATTAATATTGGACCAAATCAGTCGAAGAATACGCCCCACAGCACACAATAACCAGAGACCATCTCTGCTTTCAAAAATAAAAAAAAATCAGTTATTTGGTTGTTGCTGATATACCACAGAACATGCAATCACAAAAAATGTGAATTTATATTCCATGGGTGGCCCTGCAGTACCTATATGAAAAAGGAAAAAAAACGCCCCGCTCACTCGTTATTATAGAATATTAAAATTACATTCCTTTCTCAAAACGTGTGAAACACCGAGAAACACCGGACTTCAATGGCCCTGTAAAAAAACTTCACATTATTGATTTTATTTATTTATGAATTTAGAAAACAAATTTCAAAGACGGGAGTTATATGTATAACAAAGATCCGGGAAAATAAAATCATTTGATCTGTGCACTCGTTGTTTTTTGAAACACTACTTTTTGAAATGATCAAAAATGTCCCACCGTTTAATATTTTCCTAATCAAATCGAAATTCGACTGACTTTTACAAACCATAAATACCAACTAAATGTCCTTGACGTTGAAAGGGAAATTAAGTCTTTTGTTGCCTACATGGTTCTGCTTCACTTTAGACACTTACTTTTAAAACGTTTTAAATATTTAATTCACTCTTGGGATGGAATCTTCTGATAAATATGTAATAGGGGATATATCAAAAATCTCCTTCAAGAAGAAGAGAGAGCTTTCATCTCTTATAGTGATTAACTAGAGTTTTATTTTTTCTGCGAATGGTGTTGAAAGTAACAAAAACTTCGGACCTATTTTCGAACTTTTTCTGATTTTTTCGACTTTCCTCTGTGTGCCTTATTTTTCTAATAACAGGAAAGAAGAGGAGAAGAAAGAAGAAGAAAATCTAATTTATTTCATACATTTTGTATTATTTAGCAATTATTTACTTATGTGCTTTATACTGCAGAAGAGAGCATTCAACATATTGTGCGATAACATTTTTTATATGCTGCCATAAACCACATGAGCGTTTTACAGCAAAGCAACAACAATCACAGAAAGCATACATACATAAACAACTAATGTGTATACAACTAAAAATGAAATAAAATTTATTATAAAGAACTGACAGACGGACAGAAAGAGAAATACTCTCTGTGTATACGGCAAGCAAGCTAGACAAACAGACATACACACAGACAGACAGACAGACGGTATATAGCAGGCACATATACAATAAAGAAATGTGTGTGTTTTTTTTTCGTATTTTTTGTAAATCCTTAATTAAAACCGCCATAACCGCACACAAACATAAGAATATTGCAAAAGTTTAACACACAAACACATGCAAACAAAATTCTGTTGTATAATTCTAAAGCAAAGCAAATAACAATACTGTGAATGAGCTGCTGCTAAAACGCTAAGGCGTTCAAGAAACAACATTACGAGGAGTAAGAAAAAACAAAAAAAATAAATAAAAATGAAAATGAAAATAATAATAAAACCGTTACACAACATAACATAAGACACAAAGAGCAAAAACAACACACAAAATTTTGCATACATACATATAAACAAACATACATTCATTCGCTCTACATGCATTAATAAAATTGTCATATAAATGTATTCATTCTCCCTAAGCATACTGGCAAACATATAAACAAATAAAATTTTACGCTACACACATACAAAAGAATATTCAAATAAACCTTAATACGATGGGTGGAAGAGAAAAGAAGAGAATCGCACCCTCTCTCACTAGTTTTATATAGCAATCAGCCCAACGAAGAAAAACAAGAAAATATAATAAATGTGTGAATGTTGAGAGTAAAATAGTAAATAAATCTAAGCCAACCGAAAAGTATGTATGTCGCGCAATCTACAACAGAATTGTTGCAATTAAAATTCAAATAGCTTTTACAATTTCGGTCTTCTTTTCGGAAAGAAAATGAAGTGAAGATGGGAAAAACGAGAAACGAGAAACGAAATACGAAAAACAACAAGAACAACAATCAAGAAAACGTATAAATGTTTGTCTATTGTTTGCATTCGAGTCCCGAGTCTCCCTTCACTTCGTTCGCATACCCTCTCCATCACCTTATCCATTTAAATTAATTATCTTCTTGAACTCGTATAAAAGATTTTTACTGTTTGATATTATTAATTATCTGCTACATGTTGTGTTTAAGTTACCGCTCGGTCTCCTCTTTCACTACGTATGCCTGAGAAGAGTAGAAGAGTAGAGAATTTTCGTTTTCCATCTTCATTCAAAAGAATTGTTAAGAGTTCCTAGAAAGTAATTTGCGAGAAAGAAACCAAAAGAGAAAATAATTAAATTGCAATAATTTTTACAAGCAAAAAGTAAATTGAAAATGAAAATTATTCTATCAAAATTTTGTTTATAACAAAAATTTCAAAATAAAATTGAAGAACACTTGCAAACTCCTATGTAAACGTGAAAAAAGGAAAAAGAGTTTTTCTTCAAATTCCTTTAATATAAGTTTCAAAAACAACTTTTGATAAAATGATCTATAGAGAGCAGCAAGGCGTCAAAGTCAATTGTAGTAAGGGGTAGAGTAGTGCCGCTCACACGTCTATGTCTGCGCTTTCATTTACAAGTTGCGGGCTTTTTTTTTTTTTTTTTTTGCTGTGTTAGTACCTACGTCTCCAACCTATGTTGACATTATCAGCTAAAGGAGAAGCGGAGACAGGCTGCCATAGCTCTTTCCATTCCAAATTTTGACAATTGATTAGAAATACATTCTGTCAAAATATTTTGCATTTTTAGTTTGCCATAGGCAGATGTAAAGGTCAGACGTCTGTTGATATGCTTGGTGATTTTTTGTTATCGAAAAAACATGGATCAAAGAATCTCTATCCACTTTTTTTCCCAATTACAATGGCGTGGTACATCGTTAGTTCTTAAGGAAGGAGTGAACAAGGAATCTTACCTTCTAGTTCTGCGCCGTTTGTTTCGCTCTCTGCACAATTCTCTTAATAATATAAGTTTGACTTAAGAAACTGCCTGTGCAAGGCACTTGCCTGAGTTTCCGGGAAATTTCGCAGTGATGACATAACGGGTTTATCAATTCAAATAGCAAGAGGTTATCGATCAGGAAAACAGACTTGAGTTTCGATAAAAAGACGCCGCAAAGTTTTTCTTTTCACTTTTTTGCTTCTCACCTATGCGGGAACTTTACATAATGTACTTATCGATTCCTATATTTTCATAAGGCAATTACTGAACTTACATGGACCAATCGTAATAACCGTAAATCGGCGTTATTGTCTGTGAAGTTTCCGTAAGCATAAACTAACTTATCGCATACAAAATTTAGATAATGTTGTAAGAGACGCCGTCGGGTTTGGCTTTTACGTCATGAAATTTTGAGAATTTAAATGTGCTAAAACTTGGATAACTAAATTTGCTTCATTGCAAGAAGAAGCTTTAACTTTGACTATGTAAACAACTGTACAGCCTTAAAAATGGAGAATAATTTTATTTGGTAAAGCTTTCCTGCTCATATGCTGACGTAATCAACTACTCGTCATCTCTACTCTGAACTTGCCATTTTAATTGTATCCTTCATCCCATTAGTCCTTGCTTACGTAACTCTTATTATATCTCCTCTTCGTCTGCATTCGATTCCAATACGATTCCAACTCTTAGATAATATTAGTTTGATTTGAGTTTTTTTTTTTTCCCCATTATTTTCAACAAATTGTAAAGTAAACTTTTTTTAAATGACTTGTTCATAGCCTCATTTCAAAAATATATATTACCAGATGCTCATTATTTTCTTTACCTTCAGCCAAGCAAATGTTTTCCCATTTCCCAGTCATTACACACAACTACACTTTTCCAACTCTAATGTAGGCCACAAAATAGCATGTTAACTCTGTGACAGCTTAGACACAAAAACACTTTAATTTGGCAAAATGAAAGGGGATGAGAAAGGAAATCGCTACAGCAGTTTTCATTAGAACCACATCTAAGACAGAAGTTAAATTTGGTGTCACATTAATTTATTTTTTGTAATAGACTCAGCAAAAATATTTCTAAAGCGATTATCTGGCATTTGAAGAGTTGTTTGCAAAATTAGAAAACAAAAAAAGGGGAAAATTATTCCTTTTTCTGTTTTAACTTGTGAACTAAGATAAATTCATCTTCCGCACACACATCAACCAACTATTCGTTAATTAAAAGAAATTAATGGGAATGACATGTGGTATCTTTCATCAAAGGGAAATTGTGTTTTGAAAGACCGACAAGTACCTTTTGATAAATATTGATGTAAAAGAAAAGGAACAATTAATGAAAGTTCTTGTTGTGAAATTCCATTTTGTGGAGTTTTAATCTTTTTCCAAACTCCCCCTTCTATGCCATTATTATTAAGTATACGCTTTATATTCTTTTCTATAGAGAAATTTTGTAAATCTTTTTGCTTTTAAGTAATAATCAGTCATGCATTGCATATCGAATCTCACTTGATTAACACCTGCTGTGTTATATTGATTTTTGTACATCCCTATGTATATATGTATATGTATACGTATATATATATATATATATACGCGTGTCAATTGCATGGTAATTCCAAATATAATATCATTAAATCGGTATTTTTTTCATTTACATCATACATTAAAAAGCATTATTTATTTACCACCCACTGCGACAGAGGAGAAGAATGTAATGACAGCGTGGGCTAAAAAAGAAAAAAAAAAAAAACATTTTTTTTTTTCGACAAGGAAAGTCAAACAGATATCAATACGGATAAGTTTGTGACATGCACATGCACATATAAGTGTGAATATATTTGTATAAAAAGCTTTCAAGAGATATGTTTCCCATATAGAGGATAAACAAATACATCAACACTATCATCTTCATCATCGTCGTCATCATCTTCATGATGTAAGCAGTTTGTATAGTAATAGCAATGTTTAAATCTATTTTTTATTTTTTTTTCTATTTTGCTTATGGTTTTTGGCCAAAATGATTGATGATTTTTTGTGGTTCCTTTTCGATGAATAAGCAGAGAAGAAGAAAATTGCGCGAAAGGATTGCATATATTATGTATTTGTGGTACGAAATATTGTAGACAAATTACATAAACAATCCATCCCAATACAGTTCGATTTTAAACTTTTGTAAATTTCTTTTTGATCTCTTTTTTTGATTCTAATCTATTCTCTCTTATCCTTTATCATTTATAAAATAAAATATGGAACCATACATACTTATAGCTTTTTATCATGAAAAGAGAAATTGATTTACTCAAATCGAACTGATTAATTAATTTATTTGAAAAAAAAAACGTAATTAAAAATTTCATATCTCTGTCTTGAGCCTTAACTGGAATGGAGTACACTTAACTTTGATGGTGCAAAGTTTCACTGAAAATTCAACTAAAACAGTTCATGAACTCAATGAGAGCTTAATTTGAAAATTTCTATAGATTTCACTAGAAATGCTTTTGTTTTAATCTTTGTATTATGTACATGCGCCACCGCATAGGCCAGGGGTAAGAGTCGAGTCTGCCATGTCGATGGTCGCGGATTCGAATCTCAGCGTTATATATAGTTTAGGCACTTGTATTGAATGTGAATTTTCAACCCTTTAAGCCTAAGATATTGTTAACCATCCACTTGACCTTCGCTCGCTTGCTTTCCTGATTGACCTTATTTGCTGTCATAGTTTAACCCTTAAATGCATAGCGATGTAAATGTGATCGTATGTTTAAAACCTCATATCGCTTTACGTAGCAACGTTTGCAAAGCGTTTTTTTTTTTTACTCTTAAATGCATTATTTTTTTCTATTGTTCATATTCTTTATTTAAATTTTTTAAAAAATTTTATTCAAACATTAAGTGAAAGTGGAAGGTAAGCGATGGCGTTTAAGGATTAATATTTTTAGTCTCAAGTTCGCCTATTAGTACTTTAATGCGAAGGATATGCTACGACATCGTTTACCACGTTGTAATTGGAACTGTAAAGTTCGTTACGCTTTCGAGTGATGATCCCTTCTCTATAAACCTTTAACTGGAAGAGTTTTGCTTAATGTATGGCTGAAATGTATTGCAGCCAGTAATGAATATTTATTCTGACTCATTAAGTCATTAGGCTAATATGTGCGTACACGAGCCTAGTAACTGGAATGAAATGTCGTTACATTGTCTCTCAAATCTTATTTATACATTATTCTATATCTATTCCCGTGGATTAAGGTATAGAAAACTTTGCATTTTTATCCTTTGGTGACCCCAGTTACATGCCTTGCAAGAAAAAGCCACTAATATCTTCATTTTCGTAAGATTCCGAGACGATTTACTACCGTTTGTGTTGACGTTTCTCCATCTGGCGTCTATTGTGGAAGAGCTAAGTGCAGTAAAAAGGACAAGTGTGAAAAGAGTCTCGATCAACCAATTGCCACACGCGACTAATGTATTAATTAGAAATAACGGCTTCGCCAAAAATAAAAAAATTTACTCTTCTACTTGTTTGCTCTTCGTAATGCCGAAATTTATTTACATTTAAATAAAGCATCGAAGAAGAATTCATTATTAATGAATGGATAGCAAAGAAATGTTCCGTAAATTTGAAATCTTTTTTTTTATTAATTTTATCCCAAACTTTTGCGTTATATTTTATTAAAATAATTCGTAGTCTCTTAGGGTATGTGTGTGTTTCCTGCATTTATCATTTTTTATTTGCATTTAAGAAATTATTTTTTCCATTACACACCTTTCGCGCCAGTTTTTGTTTTTTATAATAATTTTTTCTCTCGAAACTTTTTATATTTTATTCCTTAGTGACACATTCACTAATTTTGCCTTTGTATTTTCTAATAATGTTAAGGTTTGGTATTTTCGGCTTTTCTCCTTTAATATAACATTTTTTCATTATCATTGCCTAAAAGCATGCAATGATTAGGTAAATTTATGACAAAGGGAACATTTTCGCTTATACGAAATTCTGTGTTAAATAGACTTGCTCTGGGCGGCTTTTCGGATAGTAAACTATATTAAATTAATAACGATTTGTGTTCGTCGTTTCGCAAGCGTGGCAAAGGAAACAAATGTATAAATGGAAAATAAATGAAATTACAATTCTTCTCGTTGATATCGCTGCAGGAATTTTAAATAAATTTATTGCAAAGAAAAAAACTCGCATTTTCTTTTATTCTACTATTTTATTAAGTACAGCAAGTAGGTTACTAGTAAGGCAAGATAATTCAATTCTTAAACACATTGACAATTATTCAGTTTCGCTAATGATATAAAAAAAAACAAAGTGTTCTAAAAGCGGGCGGCGAACGAGATGTTATTTCTTAGACAAAATTTTCTTCTTTTTCCTTGAATTTTCTACTTTCCCTTAACATTGATTAAAGTCTAAACTTTTATTAGTCATAAAAAAATTTTATTACTTTACTTTAAGCGAACAATAAAAGTAATTGTTTAGGTATAGTTTGGTTTTTTACCAACTTTGTTACGATTATTTTTAGTGTAACTACATAGCCATTGGTTAATGAATACAGTTACGAGAGAGGTTACCACTTAAATACAAAAATTGCACGACTCAAGGGGTAACGATTTCATCACCTTTTTCCATAATATCCGTAATAAGCATTTGCTACCGCCAACAAGAGAAGTTGACGTGTTTAAGAGATCTGCGATTTCGCTGCCTGATCTAATGTTTTGTGCTTTACAAGACTTTATTACAGTGCGATTTAGAAAACTTTTGCAACAATTCTTGATGACAGCATGATATTAAGATCCAGTAATAATATATATATATATACATATATATATATAATGCAAGGGCTTTCTCTAAGTTTTCCAATATTGGCCAGCTTCAAATTCCTTAATGTATATATACTTTGTGTGTTAATTTGTTCTTATTTGATCGTTCTTCATCGTTCTGTTGTCGGTCTGTGCAGTTCCACAGATTTGAAATCGTACAATGATATGTTTTTAGGCATATTTACAAAAGAAAATATTTTTCCTTTCGACAAACAACTAACCAACGTTGCAGAAGTTTTGGACTCGCTTGCAACTCGACTATAAGAGTGCTTTGCGGTGCTTAAAAACTCAAGTGCTATGTTTTCAGACAGAGTGATGGACGTCGCACACTAATTATTCGTACATTTTCTACATTTAGCTTTGATAATAATACTCTCCACCGTATCAATTTTTTTTTCACAACGATTTCTCGTCTTAAGTGATGCTTTAAATATTCAAGGATGATAAAGGTTGTGTGGAGAATCAAATTCCTTATGTGGCTTTAGAAGGAGACGATTTTTCGAGTGAAACCATTGCTTTAAATTACTGCAACCTAAAAAATTGATCGTATTCAACGGGAAGTAATTTCTTCCAAACTCTCTTCAAATGTCAACAAAAACTTTGTAATAACACTCTCTAGTGAAGGGTGTACAATGGTTGTGTGTGATTGCGGCATTTTTTTTTTGTTTTAATAATATTTCGATAACTTATTATTTGATTTCTTGTTTTCGATAGAAAATGGAGAGGTGTACTCGAAAAAAAATTACTTTTTGCATTAAACCGCTGGGCCACCGTTTTCTTCTTGAAAAACTTTTCTTTTGAATTACCTAACTATGACGCAACATTTGTAAAAAATGTGTTCCAATGCATTGATTGATAAATAAATGCAAGTTCGTGCCTGCTAGGTAGCATTACTTCTTAAATTCTTCTATAGTGGCACAAGGCTCACCAATAAGTTATCTATTTACGCTACATCACTTCGCTTAATACAATTATTCATATAATGAATTTTCAAAATAAGGCCTTATATAGGAAGTGATCGAAAACGTGGTCCAATCCGAACCATTTTCAAGGGCGCTCACACATGTGCCAACAGACGTCCGTGTACCAAATTTCATCAATATATCTCAAAAATCGCGGTCTAAGTTGAACAAAAAAATACAAGACAGACAGACGTAATCTTAGATCGTGTTAGAAGGCGGTCCGGAATCAATTGGTGTCTCAACTTTTTCTGGCGGTTGCATACATCCGCACAAATTTAATATAAGTGATGTAGGGCATAAAAAGAAAGAAAATTATATGAGAACTACTTCTGCATATATATACTACATATATATATATATATGTAATATAAAAAAATATTTTGAAACTAAACAATATTTCATAACTAAGCGAAATCTTTTCTGCTTTTTTTTTGATAGTTAAAAAAAAAAAGAACTCAGTTTTAAACGAAAGAAAATAAAACCGTGGCATGATAACATAGAAAAAGCAAAGTCAAAGCAAGCGGTTCTAAATATGCAAATGTTATTAAAAGCTTAAATAAAAATAGCGAATAGAGAGAAAAAATTTAAAACACAAGACCGCGTAACTGCAATTAAAACACCAGGTAAATATGAATCTAAATAATGCGCGAACGCTTTGTCTGTTAAAGATAAAATATTTAGGCGTTGAAATAAAAAATATTTTTTTACCGATTTCCAAAACTGCTTAAACTATAGATCTTTAAGCTTATGACAATTCAAAGTGAACTCCACATTTTTACAACTCGTGATAAACGGGGTGTATTAAGTTTGTGAAGCATTAAGCTTCAGAAGCATTCAAGACAGGCTTACGTTCTGTTATGTGTGTCGATTAAGAATCAGCTTCTGCATCCATTTAAATATGTCTGTCCGTCTGTCCGCAACTTTTGAGATATTTTGATTGCATATTACACGAACCTATTTTAGCGCAAGGACAAACGCTATTGAAAATGGGTCGGATCAGACCTTTCCCCATAAAACACCTTATTTTGAAAAATCATTATATGAAAAACGGTAATAAGCGAACTGGTATGGAGAGTGTTTAATGGTGGGCCGCTCCCACTATAATATTTTTATTTGTTTGTAATGTTTCTAATAAATACAAATTTTATTTTGCCTTCTCATCTTCCCTTAGGACAACTGGTGGGCGACTTAATAAACGTTTTCATTATTATTATTATTAAAGTTACTAAACTGTAGAAAATCCGGGCGTATTAACTAAACTAAGCGAAAACACAACCGGCTTAGTTAATGTCCGAGATAATATAGAGCGAAAACTTTATTGTTTTGTTATAAACATAAATTATCTAAATCCTAGTCTAAGAAGGAAAAATGAAATGCGCTAACTTGTCCTCTTAAGTGGAATGTTCACGAATATCTTAAAGAACATGTGCTTGTGTTTAGTAATTCAATATCTTAAGGTCTTATTATTTATGCTTGGCACATATTATTTTTTTTTTTTTTAGTCATATGCTGTTTAATATCTTTTTCGAGTTTTCATGGTTACCTACCGCTGCTAATGCTGCTGTGCGACTATGACTATCGCAACTACATGGTTCGAATGTAATAATAACACTGTAATAAATATATGTTAAGCTTTTATAAGTGAGTTTTCGGTGTTGTTTTCCATGCAAGATAATTGAGGTCATTTAAAGGAGGTCATGTTTTATGGGTTCTATTCCATGGGGTGTAATTTAAAACAAACTTTTCTTAAATGTTTTATGATCTTAAATGTTACACTTTAATTAAACAAAGGAAAATTAAAGAAATTGTAGAAAATATAATTTAAAAAATATCCTCAATTGCTAGACAATGAATTCATTTTGCAGTTAGAGTTAAGCAAATATATTCTAACTGTAAATGTGCCTATGGATGGTTTTTTTAAAGAATTTCCTTTTAGAAAGAAAAACAGCGGTGTAGCAATTTTCGACTAACGTTGGCTTGTAAATAAAATTATTAAAATTTTCAGAGTATTTTTGACGCTTTTTAACTTTTCCACGTAGTTGCAAGCTTATCTTATATCTTCCCGACAATATATGGAAACAAAGAAAAGGGGGTGATCAAGGAACCGAAAAAGAGTCTATATATAAGCAAGTGCAAAGTGGAAAAAACGAAAGTAAGAATATCTGCGTCCAAAACCATACCAACGAATGGAGGAATGCACTATCAGTGCATGGAAAAAAGAAGCTTTTAATGCGATAAAGAAATGCTTGTGCGAAAAGAGTATGTGAACACGTCGTGGGGTCTGTAATACGTACAAACGTCTAATCTTCTGATATCTTTGGATCTTTATTCACTTGCTCTTTTAGATGGCCAATCATACATTGAACGTCCCGTATAGGTGTTAAGGTGTTTAGTTATAGATATAAGCGGGAGAAAGCGGACGCGTTATTTTCTTTTTATTCCTTTTTGTCTCTCTTTTCCTTCTTCACCCTCTCTTCCTCTCTTCCTTCTTTCTCTCTTTCTTTTTATTTTTTCCCATTTGCTTCTCTTTCTCCTCTTTCCTATAAAATGCGAGACATTAGACCAAAATGAATTGAATTTTTAAGTTTTGTGCCCCTTCTTTTGGGTTCGTGGTCATGTAAGTCCAATGCTTTCCAATAAACATGTAATATAATGATGATTTCCGAAACCTATACCTCTTCCTTTGAATGCTTTGTGGGGTATAAAGAGCACAGATATCGCCAATAACCACAATAAATTGCTTCGAGCCCTGCAACTCTATGCAAACATCACCTAAACACCAGGAGATTGTATAACTCTTTGCACGTTGCTTCTCTACCAAGTTCATTGATTATTTGCTCTTTTCGCGACGGCGCAACCAAACCATACTTCCCCACCAATACATGCTTACAATGTACCGTTGCACCCATTTTTTTCTAAATTGTTTATCTCATTTGTTGCGTTGCAACAAGCGAATGCGTTAAGGGCTAGTACTGGGAGCCTATAGCTTAAGATAAATAAGAGGGTATAATTTGTTCACTTCTGACTAAATATGCGATGATCTACACACACATTTTAATCGTTCGCATATGTAGTATCTTCGAAAACATAATAAAAGTAACTTATTTTGCCGATTGTTAAAAACTTTTTGCTGTCGCTTTGATTAACCGCTACCGACAACAAACCAAAATTAAGAATAAAGTCTCTAATCTTAGTAGTAGTAGTACACTGGAGTTTATACGAAAATTATGAACAAAATTGTTTTAATATAATCGTTATTTAAAATTTCATAGATCAATTTATCTTTCTTTTAGTTTTTACTTCTTACTTGTTATTTATTATTCATTCTTACCTTTTATACTAATATTTGAATTTATTATCATTATTATCTTTCGTAAAACCTCTAAATATTTAATGCGTTGAACATTAAACTTCTCGGCAAGTTATCCAGGACTTCTATGAAAAACTCTCCGAAGACGCCTTAGGAAAATTCATTAAATTGTTGCCAAGAGCGAAAATTTATCTTATAGCTAAACAATTCATGTCTTAAACATAAAACATTACAGAAAGCAATAAATACCGGATAATTTTGAGGAGAAAGTTTTGGCTAACTTTCTGTTAAAAGTATGGCCATCTAATGACATCAATTTTCTTACAGCAAAAAATTGTACATGCCAAGACAATAATAATCATAAAAACTTTTCACTTGAAACCACACAGCTAAATATTGTTTCAAGTTTCCTTACAAATTACAACCTATAATAATTACGACGATTCAATATGTTGAACATCGAATAATATCACAAGCAAGCACATGTATCACTTTTGCAAAATTTGTTTGGCATTATGTAAAAGTTTCTTCCAGCACTTCGACGAGCGTGTTATTACTTTAATGCGTATTGTCTCGAACGGTAGAACGCATTTAAAAAATGTTTGATAACAATTAATACGATAGCACTCTCTGTTCTCTCTCTCTCTCTCTCTCTCTCTCTCTCTCTCTCTCATTCACTTTAAATAGCTTTATTATTATTTATGAATCTTCTTACAATAATCTAATAATTATAATGAAAAGAAAGCAAAAAGAATAAGAAAATTATATGTGGCTCCTCTCCATATCAATTTTTGATTATGCATCACTTCAACAACAAAAAAGAAGCATACAATGGCAAACGATTCGAAATCTTATTCGGTTT
>CCAG010020373.1:0-17673 GCA_001077435.1 Glossina morsitans morsitans | reverse complement strand
AAAAAGAAGCATACAATGGCAAACGATTCGAAATCTTATTCGGTTTGACACCATTCTATATACTCTCTACAGAGTCGTTAATGCATTACAGACCGAATGAAAAAATTCTTTTGTATAACGTCATGGGTGTAATAATTTTGCAAATTTTACAAATATTATTGTATAGAATAAATTATGCGAAGCAAAAATGCAAAAGAAAATTGCAGCGCAATGTGGTTCAAATTTTTAGCTACGCAAAAATTTTAATGCAATAAGATTCAAGTTAATAAATAAAGAAAGCAGAAATTAGAGATAATAAATCCTACTTTTTTAAGGACAAAAGGCTTTAGTTCCGCATGCTTTTCTTAAAATATTCACCACAAAAATTACTAAAATTCTAAGAGCTCTTTCGTTTATGACATACGTCAAAATGAATATTGCATAAATGACAACATTTCGTATCTTAAAAATCTTGACATTTAATAGAAAGCGACAAAAAAGTGCTCTCTTTGTAATCAATGAGATTGAGGCGTCCTTGAAACTATAGTAAGATTCTTAAGTTGTATAGTGTAGTCCAACTTCCGGGATGTAACATTAAATGTTTTTTTTTTAATTATGGATCGGTGGCGTCGAGAATTAAATAGCACGCATCGCTTGGCGTTTAAAAGTTCTTCATTTATTTTCACACCAGAAAACCAGATAAAATGAGTCTGATTTTGATTAATAGAAATCCGCTGTGATAGTAAAAAAATCTCAAGATTTAAATGAAAAATCAATCACCAACGCTTCAGTAATCTCGCTAGCAAACTTCGACTATGACGGACAGAATAGTGAATTCAACTACTGCGACCGCAGATATACTTTGCTTTTGTAGTAGATTCTATCAGTAATTAAACAAAGTTCTCTATTGTCTGTGTAGTGCAAAATTTCATGTCTGTTATGTCTATAGTTCCACATCTTAATTTAAAACAAGTAAGAAAATTAATTTCGGTCGGGACCGAATCTTCTATACCCATCACCGTTATCCTAAAAAAGACAACAGAAGTAAAAAAACAAAATAGAGTGGGCGCAGCTGATTTTTTTCTATTTTCAGAATAAAAGCTTTTCTCGTACAGACATGTGAGCGTTATGGGCGTATCCTTTGAAAATTTTAGGTCAATGCCAAATTCTTTTGCAAACTTATAGCCGATATCTTCACTTTCGCTAACGGGAGAATGTTTACCACAAATACTACAAAGTTACGCAAACAGACAGACGGACCGACGAATAGGCAGACATATTTAGGTGAATTCCACATTTAAATCTGGCCAAGAATTTATACACCTCATAGGGTTTTCGAAGCGTGTTTCTTCGCGTTATAAAGGAATTAAAAAAACATTTAAATTTGATAGGTTTTCGTAGGTTTCGCTCAATTTTTTCCATTTTTGTACATAAATGCTAGAGCCTCATCTATAGAATATGCGTTCAAATTTTGGGCATTTATTTGCTACAATATATCAGTAATGAGCAAAAAACCAATTTTTCATTCCTTTTGAGAAACAAAGGTGTTCTCAGTTTATGTGGTGCTGTGCGCGTGTCCTTCGACCGATTAGCCCCATTTTCAATATCAATTGGCGTGCAGGAACTTGTAACGTTTCTGACAAATTTAAAATCGATAGCTTTATTTTTGTGGCCTGGAGAATGTTTACAACAGACATTACACAGACGGACAGACTGGCAGACGGACATGCTTAAATCAATTTAGAATTTGATGCTGATTAAGAATATATATACTTTGTGAGGTCTCTGATGTTTCCTTCTGGACGTTGCAAACGTTTTGACAAAATGAATATACCCCCATCCTTTGGCGATGGGTATAAACAAATTTGAAAAAAGCATTGGGAACGAAATACTCATATAAAAATATTAAGAATATATATCTTAAATCTGCACTTTTAATTTTTATACCCTACACTACTTGCGGTACCAGGGTGTATTAATTTTGTGCTAATGTATACATTACCTAGAAGGAAATGAGAAGGATGGATGCGCCTATTATCATACCGATCGATCCAGAATCATATTATGAGTCCATCTAATCTGGTCTGTCCATCTGTCCATTTTGTATTCTAATGTTCAACCACCTGGTGGCAATTTTTTAGACCTTCGGATTAAATTTGGTACGTAGACGTGTTCCAAGCATTAACACGGATTTCGGCCACTTTTGATCTAAAATATTATTTTGGAAGCTCGTTATATAAAAATAATCTTATTAAGGGAAATGGTGTAAGATATTTTTTGATGGGTGTTTGTAGTACAATCTTCAAATTTTTCAAGCATCGTATAAAAATTTATTATTATTATCCTTTTTGGTGCCCTTTTCTTATATTTTCCTTTTTATTTACGTAATGTTTGTTCGCTGTAGGAAATTTATATGTATTACCATTTGTTTTTTGTTGAAATGATGTCCATCACTTAAACTCCATATCGAACTCTTGAAGTTCTATTAAAACAACTACCTTTAATACCCTTCGTATTTAACCTAACTTGCAAACTTAACATCTTACTATGCTCCGAAAATTAACTGGTGTTGTTTACTGTTATCAATTGAAAGGTTTTTAAATATGTGTAATGACTGGCAACCCGGATTTCTACTGGCTGTGGATGTGCCTCTGACCTAGATGTGTACATGTTTATTTTTTTCTTTTTTTGTTCTCTAATTTATTTATACATGAATTTTATTTTCCTCTTGTTTTTTTCTTTATTCTTCTTTGTATACTTAGTTTTAATAACAATTAGTAGAAGATTTACGTCTAAGAGTCAATTGAATTCGGCTATTAATTTATTGTAGCTAAGTATCATGTCTAAATAAGCAAACAAATAAATAAATACCGTTGCGGAAAAAAAATGTTCCACGAGAATGCTTTGCAAACTATCATTCAGAGTAGAAAATATGCAGAGAAAATCATTTTCTTTTTTACGCCTCCAATGATAACAGACCTGCTATGCAGAATGATACCTTATTCGAAGTATACCTATTCGAAGTAAGAAAGACTTATAGAAACACTTATATTGGGGGAGTGCAAAACATATACTGACCTCGTCCAAATTTACCAAAATTAAATATTCCTCTCAAAGATCTTATGATTCTCTACCCACTTTCGTTGTAAAATATTAAAAAGTGCGCTACTTCATGGCTTTATAAAGGTTTGTTCATGTAGAGTGCAATCCAAGAAACAAATCTATGCGGTCTAAATTTAGCGCAGTAAGATTACATTTTGAATCACTATCTTACACCGACTTTCGCTATAAAATATTCGAAATTAAATCTTTTTGCCATATAAGGGTAGGCTTACTTTGCTTACAATCTGTGGAAACAGTTGGAAACTTGAAAAAATGCAAAAATAGAACAATTTAATCCATTTTCAGCAAGGCTCATCCTTGGGCCGAAGCAAATTTCGTCAAATAATCTTAAAAATTGTTACCTAAGTGAGTAGACATCATTTGGCAGACAGCTAAACAGATAAATGTCAGGTAGACGAATAAGTGAATAGTGGAACAGATTAACAGATCCTGCCGTAAGATATAAAGATAATAAAAGTTTTTCATTTTCATTTTCATTTTTCTTTTCTTTTTTTAATTCCGCAATCATTTTAAATGTTGTGCAAACACTTAAGGAAAATAATAAGCTTTCTGGTACAGTGTAAGCAAATATTTGTTGACTTTTGCCAACATGCATAAATACTGCCTATTACATTGGCTTATTTTTTGTGTCATTCACAACCATTATCAACATTTTAACATAACCTCTAAAACCAAACAGAAAAACTAGAAAAGATTTTTCACCCCATACAACTGTGAGAGTAAAAACATTTAGATTTCAGTTCAGTTGTATGAACTTTCGTAACTATGATGGGTGTAAAGCTACACTTTACAAGATTAAGCCACAAAATAGATAAGTTTCTGACCTCAAAGTTTTCTCTGTTCTTTTTTTTATTCTTTTTGCTTAAACTTTTTTTATTGTTTTTTTATTTTTACAGCTAAACAATACTTGGCAACATTAAAGGAAACGAACAGAGAAGAACGCCTAGTTGTATATATATTCTATTTTCTGACTGTTGTTTTTTCTATACATTCTTGGTAATGTAATAATTGTACGACCATATTGCAGTTGCGTTTCTTCTTCGGCACAATAACTTGTTGTAGTCTATATGTAATAAAGTGTATATATTTGTTTTTGTCGAGTTATACGTAAGCCTGCAAATACACTGACAATAATGCTTTGTATTACTGGCTTTCAACAGCTTCTGCTTGGAAAATACATAGTGCAGTTAAGAGAGCTGAAAATGTAAAACAAAAAAGAAATTGAAAATTTTTATTAAATATTTAAAGCTTCAAAAACAAAGGTTCAAGAATGTTAAGTTAAAAAAAAAAAAATTAATTCAACCCACTTGCTGGTTGCTTTTGCTAGTTTTATATGCATTTTTTTTACTTCTCCGCCTTGTTTCTGCTTTAATTATGATTAATGATTTTTCACTTCATAGTGTTTATCTCTTCTATCTTAATTTGACTTAAGCAACAATATTTATGAAAGGTTAAACACCCATTTATACGGAAGTTGAATATTTCCCTCTTTATTCGCGATGTCAGTCAAAGTTATCATTAACATTATCTGTGACTTTGATGATGTTTACACTACAATTTTTTCTCTTTGAGCAGCTATGATGGATTATCGGGATAGATTGCTTTGAATTTGAATTAAAATTTTTCAATCTAAAAAAAGTGAAAACACTACAGCAGGTCACGACCCGCCATTAAATGCCCTACACCTAACTAACGACTCATATAATGACTTTTCAAAGTAAGGCTTTGCACGGGAAGCAGTCGAAAAAGTGGTTCGTTTCGAATCATTTTCAATAGCGTTTGTCCTTGAGCCAGAAAACGAGAGTGTACAAAATCTCACCAACATATCTCAAAAATTGCGCCCCATGGACAGAAGTGAGTTGCGGATTGAAGACACGAAAACATACGGACACAAGAACAGACGGACAGGCGGACACACAGGCTGCGGATAGGTTGCAGAAGACGAGAAGACGAGATTCCCTAAAATGTTGAAAGTAAATAAAGAAACAGAGAAATACATTTCGAAATATAAATTCCTCTCAATAATTTCTTTGTAAATAGATTTTTAAAATTCACAATCCACTGGTGGACAGGAATATTCGGATAAAAGCACAAAACCATAATAAAGAATACAGTCTTACGTAACAATATGTTTGAATTGTTCTCTTACTGCAACTCCATCATAGAAAACTTCCTTTAATTAACTAAAAAAAATCTATTTGTTTTGACAGTGTCCTTAAATTTGGTAGAAATTGTGGTAATTCGTTCTCGACAAACTCGCCTATAAACGTCCCAAATCCAGCACTTGACACAGCATCGTGAAACCAATCGCGATGTGTTCATTTTCATAACAACAAGTTCATAGCAGGAAATGTTCAGTAGCTTAATGAATATATTAAAGCGATCATCCGAAACTAGAGCGAGACGGAATAAATATTTTTAGTAAGGCAAGGCCAGACGTTAAATATCCTACAGCAGTTGCTCTAATTTCTCCGTTCTGCATTTATTTAATTCAATTATCAAAAAGTGTCCTTTATTTCTATGTGAAGGTGTATTTTATGTCGAAGTTGTTTCATAGGAAGAAACCCTAAAACATTACCTGATGTGATCTAAATTTAGCAGAGTTGATTTTCTTGTCCACGATCTTATCGATCCTCCCTTAGTCGATGTTGCCATACAAAGTCTCACTTCTCATAAGAGGCCTGATATAGGATCAGGTTCGAAAAGGAAGTCCCTGGCCCAAATTAAATGCACCTCAGTTTTTTGTCGACATATGGCTCAGCTTTTTTTGCAAAGTATTAAAAGTTATGCTTGTTTGCCGTAAAGAAGCTTAACTTTCACAAGAATTGTTATAAGAGAAAGGGCAAAGGTGGCCATGCTATCTACATTTTTTACATCGGAATAGACATCAGCGAAACAGCCGAGAAAGCTGATGAGACCAACATGCTATAAATTGAACGAATTTCGGTGGAATTATCTTCAAGAGGTTTACTGACTGAAATTGGTGGCTTTATAAAACGAACCTTACGCGGTTCTTTTTCCCGAAATTTTGAATATAGATAAGTAGTATATTGGTTCTTACCAAGTACCAAGTCTCGAGCTTTCACAAACCGTCGCTCAGTATATTCAGGATAGTGTTGCTCAAACAGAAGAGGAGACTTGCGAAATTTCGTGCAAAATAATTTTATGCTGCCGGACTATGAAGGTACCGGTGCCCTCTGAAAGAGACCGCATGAATAAATTTAAAGTTCATTTGACGAAAATAAGGCAGAAACCCAAATGGGCTAAAAATAAATGATGAAGCCATTCCAGTTCGGTTGCATACAAAGGTAGGAAAAATGAGAGCGACCCGAAAAGAACAGAAACCGTTGAGTTAATATCTGCTTACATTTGCTAGGTCGCTCTAAAAGAGAGGGTTTTGTTAATAAAACTATTCCGTGCGATGAAAAATGTATTCTCTACGACAAGTGTAAACGAAGGAAAGCATGCGCTGACCCAGAATAATCATCCACATCTCCTGCAAGGTCAAACATTCATAACCAGATGGTAGAAGTTCTGCACGTTACCGTTGATCTGTTTACACTTTACACTTGGTTATAGACTGAACGACAGCTTGTAACCAACTGAAATTTGTACCGTGCAAACGTCAATAACTAAGTTATCTGTACCTGGAATTTTGAAATTTGAAGCAATGGACAGAACTTACTTTTACACCAAATATATATGATTATAATAATATAAAGAAGACTATGTTATTCGCCATATAATAGGAATAGTTATAGACGAAGAGTATATTGTGACTAGCAATCACTTTGGCAACGTATATCCAATCGAATTACGTCAAGTATATCCTTTTGGTAGTTTTCCACTTAATATCAATTCGTGATAAAGAAAAAGAAATAAAAGCTCGAAGGCAATAGTTATATGGTAATCAATTGTATAGAAATTGCCTCACATTTCATTTTCAAAGATGGCTCATAAACCATTAAATATTTTCATAGCTATATAAGAAAAATATCTCATTTCATTATACATCATCAGAACGCGTAATGCAAAAGAAAGCTTAACGTTAATGTGGCTGAGATAGAGAACAGTGATGATGTGATTGAAGAAATTCCTCCTTAAGCATTCTATACTTGATAGACAAGTTATAAAACTTGAAAGAAGTAAAAAAGTTATGCTCGCCTTCGTGGCGAATCATTGACACCCATCACCTCAAACCGGTTATTAAATATTCGAAACTATTTCATCAAAAGTGTGGCGTAGCAGATGATCAAGGGAATCCTTTAACTAACTATAGGAGGAATTTTTACTATACGTTTTACATTAGCATCTGTTACGGGTTACAAGTTATTACTGTTGTTTACGATTGCAATGATTTTGAGTGGATTATGTCGATTTTCAAACTCTGTCTATATTATCATCGACTAATGATATAAGTCTACGTTTCAGCTTTATTTACATTAACGAACTTTTTCGAAGGGCAGACGAAAGACAGCACATCACTTCTAGATCGATTCAAATCCTTTCGATGTAAAATAGCTATTTTCTGAGTGTCAAACTGGAAAGTATTCCCTCCTTCTTCGGCAATGAATATCAAAACTAACATAGATGTCGTAAATAATGATATACTTTGTGTATGTTAGTGTGCGGTTCAGAGTCTATGCAAGCTACGCAATTATTGCCTGTTCAAGCTTATATACTGAATTTATAACATTGCAGTAGATGATGGAAATATCAGAAAATTCGATAAACGAAAATCGATTGAAGAGTTTAAGCGCCAAGGATTGCCGTATATTGCGCTTTAAACAATTGTAGTAAGTCATCATCTAAAAAGTTGGCCAAGCGAGAATTCGACAGAAAAATTTCATCGATAAAAATTCTTTTGAATGGAAAATTTTAAATATTTTCCTATTGATCCCCACTAAGGTTTAGCTTAATAGATTTTTATAGTCGATTTTATTGAACTTTCCCTACAATCCAATGCTTTGACTTGAATTTACAAACAGTATCCACAAATATGGCCTTAATAATTATTCCTTTTCGATATTACCAAAGTTTACTGTGCACACCATTTTTCCAGGTTATCTTTTTCAGGTTTCTCTGCGGTTTTTTCGTTTGTTGACATATAAAAAAAAAAAAAAAAAATATGAAAAAAGAAGCAGAATGTATTATTTTACCGGGTGAACTAACGTTCGTTTTTGGTCCATTTCACTGTCATGTTGCTATCGCATTGTCATCATCATTTAATATGCGGGAATGCAAATAAATTTTCATTTTTTGTGTTTTTTTTTTTGTTTTTGTCTTACCTCTCAACTCATATATTGTCCATATATTTTTCGTAATATCTGCATATCTCCATTTTTATGCTCACTTCTGGTGCAATTTTTTTTCTTTGTTTTTTTTTTTTTTTTTTTTTTTGGATAAATTGAAAAACTGAAGAAAACTAAATTTGCATATTATCAGAGGAAATGAGTGGAGAGATCTAAATGATATTTTTTTTTTTTTTTTTTGCACATTTTTCTCTATAAATTATAAAGTGTATGCTGTAAAAAAAGAGCAAACATCGAGAGCATAACGCAATTATTTTTGACGAAAAGGCTTTAAACCGAAAATCATAGTAAACTTTTTACTCGCATTAAGTCCGTCTCGTATTGTTTTATTGAAGAAAGTCATAACGTTACATACAAAGCTAAAGACCGAAATGCAGACTGCTTTTATCCTGAGTTTTCCTCTAAAAGAAGAATTTTTGTGCAGTGACAGTCAAGTTTGGATAGATGTTAGCCTTAACACAAACTAAGAAAAAGATAAAAGGAACTTGAAGCCGGAAAATAGTTACGTTATTTTAGAATAATTCTATAAGAAAAGGATGCTACGGAAATTTTTAAGTTTTTCTGCTACACTTTGCGCATTCGTTTAGCAAAGTCATGAACCGCGAATTCAGCAGTTATCAGACCAGAAATCATGAAAAGAGACACAAAATCGTTTTGGAAGACGGAAAACTGAAGTTGTGTGGAATAGAGGAAAATGGTATCAAAAGTGTACTCTTTATTTTGGGGGCCGCGTTTTCTCAACTTTGATCAAAACCGGCAACGTGTTGGTGACTAGGAAGCGCTTTTTGCAACTGTTTGGGCGAAATGCAAAAAACTTTTCAATGCGATTGGAATATGGATTCATTACTAGTCTTCAAACTTAAATCAGCACTCAGCTGAGCGCATGAGGGGCATCCAGCGAAAGCCGTCGGAAGCAGCCAGAAAAGAAATCTAAGTAAAACAACTGTATCTTGTAAACTAATTACCGAAATGTCATTCAATCTTGACACATATCCTGGGAAAGTTGATACTACCTGAAAATCGTATGGATTCATCAATACTTGGTGACATCCATATGTCATGCTACAAACCCTTTGATCGATTTGCTATAATAAGTCATTGTTATCTATTGTTTTGTTATTCTTCCGAAGACTGCTGGCAAATATTGTCTTTAGCAGACTTAATAGTTCTTGATGCGTGAAGAATACTTTTTTTACACGACCAATTTATTTAGGAAGAAACAGCTTATTTTTTGCTTAGTTTGTGGACGACTTTTATAGGGTTCGTCAGATGAACAAGAACGATTGCAGATTTTCTCGTACGTAAAACGCATACAGAACACCAATGCAAAATGTCACCAGTGGTCTTGCAATGTTCTTGTTTAATAAATTCTTGCTCCTGAGATTGGTCCTTATTTCAACTTATGGTCCTGGCAAAGTAACGATTTGCTTATACCTGGGTGCGATAACGAAAAGTTCGAAGCCAGTTCATATGCTTACAACAAACGGTAAATAGCTTGCAAGGGAGAGATATATTTTATTCCAAGGTTTTATTACTTTCATACATGCGTTTAGGTTATATGTCAATCTCTTTACAACGTTTCGAGGTTTCCAAGAAGGTTGTATTAAAAATGTAGAACTTACTATAAAATTTAATATATTCGAGGCCTTCAATTTGTTTGAATTATATTTATTATTTTCGTACACATGATATATAAGCAAAAAAAAGAAATTGTTTTTTGTTTTTGAAAATGTAAAAAAAAATGCATTTATTTGCATATATAATATCAATGGCATTGTATGGTTTAGCTGAAGATACGAAATTCAATCAGAAAGGAAAATAGTATAAAAAATGTAAAAAATATGTAATTACAAGCAAAAAAAAAAAAATATATATATACATATACATAATAATAACAAAAAAAAAAAAAAAAAAAAGAATATAAAAACATAAAAACTAAAATATTATCAATCACACATTAAAAAAAAGTGAAATAAGTAACAAAAATAATGATATTAAAAATTAATCAATCAAATCAATAACGTTGCTGTTAATGTGTTCCAGATGCAAATTTTTCGGATTTTCCTTACATACAATATCTAACACGTAAGTTCCTGAAAAAGAAAAAAAAGAAAAAAACAATTTGGAGTTAACTGAAAAAAGCCAAGTGAAAAAAACTTTAAAAATCTCCGTATTTGCAGGATAAGGAGTGAGATTTTAAAATGCCATATTAACCCAGTCTCACATATTTTTTTAATTAATTGATGCTCCGTAATAATAATAAAATTTGAAACTTTTAATGTTCAACTGCTTAATAAAAATGGGAATATTTTTAATTAAAAATCATTTACCAAAGATGTATTTTCACGCAACTTTTTCAATTTGCTCTCATTCTCTTATAATGTAACACCTTCTTACCCGCCCTAGAATACACAACAGTTTCTTTTCGCTCCGTTATTGCTGGAAATAATACCATGGAAGAGTAAAAACAGTTTTCCTTTCGTGATATTTTCACAATATCTTTTATCTTGTTTTTTGATTATACCTTTAAAGGTAGACAAACAGACGGATGTCGTTTCTGACTGTCACAGTCGTATGAGCGAAATCAAAAAAGAAACTGTAGAAAAAACGTTATCACATTTACAAACTTTACCGATACACATACGAAACGGAGAGAGAGAGAGAGCATATGTTGCATATTGGTTTAGCTGTTGCTTACAAGAGAGGTGAAGGAAATAAAAACAAACGCTTCTGTTTTTATAGTAAAGAAAACAAAAGCATAATACTCACAATGTCAGAGGGTGAATGAATAATATCTGAAGGAAGCAAAAAACAAGAAAACACCAACAAAGAAAAACAAATGTAAATATATGCAAACAGAATACTTTTGAGGTTTTGTCACGAAGCAACATTTACAGTCGGTTTTCTTTAAAAATGGATTAAAACGCATACACACACACACACACACACACACAAGTCTGCACAAGCCTGGGTATTGAGTATCCACTCTTTTCACTTGACGTTTGCCATTGAGCCAGCAAGCAGTTCAAACAATATGAGTATTTATCGATTTGAGAACAAGAGAATTTAATTTTAAAATCCATTTTTGCAGTGGTAATGCTTTCATTTGGATTTAAGTTTAATTTCTTTGTTTTTCGTTCGCCTTATTTGCATCTTTTTGGTTTTCTTACTCTTTATAGATCCACCGGAAATAATCAAGAAACCTCAGAATCAAGGCGTGCGAGTAGGAGGAGTGGCAAGCTTTTATTGTGCCGCACGAGGAGATCCCCCACCATCGATAGTTTGGCGCAAAAATGGTAAAAAAGTATCAGGTAAGAGAAGAAAATTTAATTCAAATAAAATTTTAAGTCTCAAGCATATACATAAGAATTTCTTTTGCTATTTGCAACCGTTAAAAGCAAATTGTTTCTCCTCCTTTTTAATATTTATTTCTTAATAATATTTGTTTGCTCTTATGACAGGCACCCAATCACGTTATACTGTATTAGAGCAAACGGGTGGTGTTTCTATATTACGCATTGAGCCGGTTCGTGCCGGACGTGATGATGCCCCATATGAATGCGTAGCGGAAAATGGTGTTGGTGATGCCGTCTCAGCAGATGCTACTCTAACTGTATACGAAGGTAAGCATTCAGAATAAGCTGCAAGAAAATTATTAAGTCTTTACACCACATGCACCATTTCTGGTGCAGAACATATTAAGTTAGCATTCACTTACAAATACGTCCACAAGGACTTAAGATCGACTTATCTTTTATTGGATTTTACCGGCTCAAAAAAACATATGATATAATAATGATATGATTTTTGCAACAATATTTTTTTTATTAATAACGATACGAATTCAGAATTACTTACACTGGCCGACTCGGAAACGAGAATAAATGAAGAATTTGGAGATTGTGTGAATTTTTGATTGATTGCAAATGCAGTCAACGATAATATTTTATTTGTTAAAACGACCGACATCTGTGATGAAAGCATATGCATGCACCGCAGAAAGCAAGTGCCATAACATGCTTGCATTTATGCATGTAAGCGAGTAGGAGACAAGTTATAACTTAAGACTATGTGTAAATTGCCAATGAATAGTTTGCGTCTGCATAGGCGAAACGCAACCGGTAGTTTGAATGAGTAAATATCCTACGAACAGGGGCTCTTTGATCATGTTTTTTTTTTTTGCATAGAAGGGAAGGATGTACAAAAATATTAAAAAATGGCAATACCGGACTTATCTTCGCAAGGCACTTTTAATTTAAAGGGCTCTGCGGTAAGCGGCGTAAGTGGTCCAAACTGGAATTGGAAAAAAAAAAAACAAATACTAAGCAAACATTTAATCTACATTTCTATTCCTATTAAGTATATGGAGAATTTCAAAATGATTAGCTTTTGTTCTATCGGCACGTATTTGATTAAAAAAAAATACAATTTTCGACAGATAAAAAGATACTCTTTCCTTAATAACAAATACTTAAATGTGTTTATCGGAAGTGTCCTCCTAGAGAACGTGGTTTTAAAGACTCTGCAGGTAATTTGAATAAAAAAAATAAAAATGAATTATACTGTTGCCGTTGTCACGTGTCCGAACACCGTTATAAAATTCTTTTAAAAATGGGATGTTCTAACCATTTAAAACTTCCCACATTTCCACATTTCTTATTTTATTCCATTCTTGACTAGTTAAAGCATCATTTAAGCCAATAAAAAAAACCGATTGATTTTTTGAAAAATTTTGAGTTAACTAACCTGCATTGCTAGGCTGGCAGGGTAACGTTTGTTAGAGATTTTTTAATGTATTGTAACTACATTTTTTCACGCTGGCCTGTTCAGCCCTAGGACGTATAATGTTGAAATTGTATTCGTTAGGTCATTTTCATGAGCAGGTTTTATTTTGGAAAAATCTGAAGAAAACGTAGAAACTTTAAAGTGATTTTTGCTCATTAAACAGCAGATAAGTCAATGTTTTGAACCATCTCTTGTAGAACCGCAAAAACTTCGAATTTTTGATATTTCATGATGAAAATGGGTTGATAGCAGTTACATGTAGCAAATCCGGACTATGAGCGCCATCCATATAAGGATTCTCATGAAAAGTAAACCATTATACGCGAAAAAGATTCTTTTCAGCAAACATTAGCAAACAAATCTTTGTTATTTAATTACAAAAATAAATAAAGAAGGTAATGTCCAGCCTTGCGCCCAACTAATAGGTAGGTGCATAACTATCAAGCGTCTTTGAAGACTCTTTGTTATGAAAAAGGAAACATGATAGTTCAACAATGATATTTTTGAATGATTAATCCGGGGCGTAGTCACCATCTACTTTTTAAGGTTACTAGGACGACGAACGACAATTGAATGGTCCACATTGGAGTTGTCGGCCAGCATTCGAGTTTTCATGATTTCGTCCTCTTCCTGGCTTATCTTCTAAGCTAGTTTCGCCAGATTTCGAACAGGCAAACCATTCCCTGAAGCGACTTTTGCGGATTGTGCCCTCATCGAAAAGCTTGTTGAGGTCGCGAGATGACTGGGCTGCTTTCCATCCTTTCTCAAGGCATAATATGCCTAATTTATCTTCCCCTGACTTCTAGCTATTCTCGACATTCGCTCTGAAAACGTCGCTTTGATTCGTTTTGACTTTCTCACATAAATCTAGGTACGCGTGCGTTTCCCATTAATTGCTATAATTATTGTCTTCAAATGTGTCGCGTATGTCCCTGCTAGTAGGTTATCAGCATTGCGGGATAAACCCGCACGATTTAAATGGAAACGCACTACTACTTTTTATTTACAATACTTTAGGGGTCACTGACGCGTGTGTTGAGATAGGACAAGCGAAAGGACAATAAACACAATGAGATATCTTCCGGTGGTTTTTATAAAAAAAGGAGAATTATTTTAAGAGAAACTTAAAACCTCTTCCTTAAGGTTAACATCTGAGATATATTTACTTAATGCTTAAAACTAATGTTTACATTTAATTTAAAAATCTTTTCTAGTAAAAATACTCTCTAATAAATTTTGTTGTAAAAACAAATAAACGATGAAAACTTTATATAAAGATATCGTTTTTGTTTTTATCGTGACAGCACTTGATTCTCACTTTATTGATCTTTATTTTGCTTTAACTTTGTGTGTACGGATATGCGTGCGTGTAGTTTTAATGTTTCTATTGCCATAATTGACAACAAACTTTTAATCCCAAAAGCCTAATCAACTTAAACAAGATGTTAGTTAAAGTTTAAAATGTTTTAAAACTTCACATGTTGAAATATTTATACATGTAGATGAGTTAACGCAATGCTGACGAAAAAGTTTTTTTTTTGCTACCGCTGATTTCGACCTAAGTCGCAATTGCCCTAACCATATCGTAAATTCTATTCCGATACGGAATTTGTTCATTTCGGAAGATGACGTATTACAAGGTTTAATGTCACTGAAATATGAGTGTGCGCCAGGACTTAATGACATTTAATCATGTGTAGTCAAATTTTGTTATGATGAACTATGTGATGTTATCTAAAAGATTTTTAATCTTTTTCTGAAAATATATGTTTTCCATTCGTATTGGAAGATTATCTTTCTCATTGCACATCGCAGATACTGACACAGACATCTCGTCGAGAACTGTAGTTGCTAAGTTGAGCGTCTAAGCTAAATGGTTTAAACGCACTGTTACTCAACAGTTAGCTTTCATCCATTTCTCCGTTTCGGCATGGCTTTCTAAAGGGAAGACGACGTGTTACGAACCTCTTAGAATATTCTTGTCATGGTTTCAAGGGATACTCTTAGCTCTAGTAGCTCTTGCGCGGATGTCGTATACACGGATTTTAACTGTCATTCTCAAGGAGAAATTCATTTATTACTGAGCATTTGCCCTATTCGTATAACACCCTGACGAACGGAAAGTAGTGAGGAACGAGAAAGGAAGAGGGAAACGGCCGCAGCCCAATGGTTGTGTACTCAACCGGTTTACCAGTTAAACATTCACTATAACTACGACCAAAGCAAACTCTACCTCTTTGAGATTTGAGCGCATGAATGCGGATTTGGTAGTCGCGATCCTTACCTACTCGGGTACTTATGTGGACAAAAAAAGAAGCCGACGTCCCTAATGTTGCAAAAAGGCGATATGGGCACTTTGTGAGACCAATACTTGTGTGGGCTCCTTCCTACAGGTGTTATGTAGTGTCAATGCAATTTGTTCTAAAGCAATTCCTGCTCTTTGGTCTTAGAAATGTGGGTTGGGACCCGCTTGTCTCTTTGTCCTCTTATAAAAAAAGGTTGCATTTCTTAGCTTCAATGCTTGTTTCCTTTCTGCTGACTCGCTCGTGTCACTAGATGAGGCAAACTTCAATATTCCTAACTGTTTCGTTACGAACTTTATTTTCATAAACCGAGTTTTTCAATCCGTTTAGTATCCTTTGCGTTAACCTAATCGGCTTTACTAAATACGCAAACTTTTGCATGTTTTCAACGGTTCAGTGGTTCACTCCCAACTCCGATCTTTACCGGCTGCGGAAGAACCTCTAGTCTTTGTGCCAGATGTGTATGTGCTTTTTTTTTTTGCTTTCTTCTTTTTTCTCTTTTCTTTGTTTAAATATGAATTTTGTTCTGTTTATTTTTTCTCCATTTTTTATTTTTTCTTCATTTCTCTTTACATACTTTGCAATAGTCTGGTCATACGATTTATTTATAAGAGTGAATAGAATTCGAAGGTTACTATATTTTCACTGAACTTCAATGTAAATGAATGTAAATAAATATTTAATCGTAAGGAATGCTCGAAAATATTGGTTTTGAAATATTAATGAATTTTGACTTATGTTTCAAATTGTTTCATATGACCCTTAAGAGTTTTTTGTTATCGCAATTCCAAGAGATGGCCAACAATACCTTGTAATAATTTTAGTTTTTTGGCATTGAGATGGTGGTAAAATGTCACTGATAACTCAACGTTTGCGTACATGACCTCTTAATCCTGTGCTATGAATTTCTATCTCATATGGACATATTGCTAAAATGAATAAAAATAAAGAAATAAAAAAATAGCACAAATACTTCACTGCAGTTACTTAACAATTTTTGTTGTAAAAATAGTTACAAAAAAAAAAAAAAAACACCAGTGCAGCTGTGCTCTTACGTTTTGAACTCTTATTTGTTTTGTATACATTTTCTACTAAACCGAAGAAAAAATTCGGAAACGACTGCAACTATAAGCCTAGAAAAAACAAAACGGAAACAAAGTTTTTTGTGGTCAAACAATTTCCGTTCACCATCTACATATACATAAAATTTTATAGAAAACGTTTTATATCACCCCCGGCAAAGAGTGGCGATTGTATTAATAAAGTAAACGCAAATTAAAAGTGAACCGACGTATGGGATTTGCGTTGTAAAGGTTAGTGAAAGTTTCTCACTGCCATCCGCGTGCGAACAGCAAACAAAGAGACTGTAACTAAATTGTTGTATAAAAGCCTTTTAAAGTTTTTCTCATTTTTTTTTTTTGCTTTTCCAGTTGCAACAGAAAACAGAAATCTATACGATTTTTGGTCGACGTTATACAGACACTAGACCAATTTTTATATCTCCGGCCGCAAGTCTAAGTATATTAATTTTATTAGTGCTTTCGTAACTGCGAAAAGCAAATCTACGAATTAAGAGATACTCAAAAATGTCCGTCCGTCTTCAAACCTAGACTATCATTTTCTATATTACATTTTTCCAGGATAACTTACTCAAAGGATTTAAAATATTGTTATATAAGCCTTTGTTTATTTAAATTTTTTGTATTGACTTATGACATGCCCACAATTATCAAATTATATTTGATGCTGTAGGTAGAAGTGTAGAGTTAAAGGTGCAACACGACGTTAATCCAGTCCTATGCAGTGTATTGAAGAATGGCAAAGAAGAGAGGCCTCAGCCAACGTACAGTCAATTTTGTTATGGAAAATATTTCTTTACCGCGCTAGTGTACTTCGCCTTATACACCGTGCTCCATTATGAGTTCATTTTTCCATTACGAAATTTTTGTTAGTGCTTTTCATCCCAAGCAAAGCTTAGTTTATTACGTCCGTTAGAAAAAATTTGCAAAAATAGTTTATTTAGAATTTTATTAAATTTTTAATATAGTGCTATAAATATATTTGCCGCCAACACTTTGTCTGTACATATATATATATATATATATATATATATATACATGGAAAAAAGAGAAAAACGGAAATATTTTTTATAGCTCTTGTAATAGTATATC
>CCAG010020368.1:0-11402 GCA_001077435.1 Glossina morsitans morsitans | reverse complement strand
TAAGTAACGGTTGAATCGGTAATGTTGCATTTATATACCAGTTGAAGACCACTTAGTTCGTTTCGATACCATCTACCCAACTGTAAAAATTAAGATCTAGTTTGTTTTATGTCAAGGCCCATAACGTGCCATATAGTTTTTGAAAAAAAAAAATTAGGAGAAAATATTATAGAAATTGAGACGAGAAAAAATTATTCTAGGATAAGAGTATTATTTTCGGCTGTGATCGAATTTCCTATACCCGCATGCTATGGTCGTGTTCTTTGCACGATTTTAGCAAGAGCCTGCGTGCAACTAGTTTCAATTTTTAACTGAATTTGAAGCCGATATTTTCATTTTTATGCCCATAGGCAAATAAGAAAATGGATAAGAGGGCGGGTAAACGGACGGACAAACATGCTTAGATGGAATCAAAGTTTGATACTGATCAATAATATATATAATAAATAAGGCCTTTGAAAGTTCCTCTTGGATGTTGCACACGTTTTTACGTAAAAAGTTATTAATGAACACATGCCTTATAGGGACAACAAATTTGTATCCTATTTCTGCCAATGTGATACAACAAAATAATTAAATTTCGCAATTGCTTAACTCATAGATATAAATGCAAAGGACTCTTTTTAATGACTAATAGCGACCTGCCCGGCTAGAATATAGGAAGTCGTAGACAGATTAGAAACTATTGTCCTGATTTCTTTTTATATGTAATTCTGAACAGCATCGGATGTTGCTGGGGAAATTTAATCAAATGGTAATGGAAAAAATCTGACAATAATTTATTCATTGTTACTTGAACACCTTTATGACAATAAATTACTTGGTACACTAAGCTTTGAACGGAAGATGATTTCGAATTCCCATCTCCGAGTTTCTTATTGGCATACATTTGCTTGCTTTACATAGTCATAATAGATGCAAAGTTTTTAAATTATGCTGAACTGTATTAAATACATACATTTTAAAAACAACTTTTACTATAATTCTACAATAATGGAAAACGTTCAACAAACTAATAAAGAAAAACTAACAAAAAAAAAAAAAAAAGAGGTGAAAACAAACTGAAATTATATGAAATCTAAGTTGGAAATATGTGTTGGATTTGTACTTAGAGTTAAATATCGATAATAAATCAATGAATTCAATACACATATGCGTGTACGTGTAAAATATAACATTAAATTAGTCTACGCAACCATTAGAATTATATAACGAGAAAGTTTCGTTACTATTTGGTATTTGGAGAAAGTTTAATCAACTGTGGAATGTAGAAAATAGCTGAAAACTCGGAAGAGCGTAATGGAAAGGTGTTCGATAGTTTCGTAATACAGCAAAAACTAATATTTATGAATTTACATATGTTTATGCGGTTACATAAAGTGGGGTGAAGTGATATGCACAAATTACGCCAAACTATTGCTTACCTCCTTTTTTCCCTCTTAACTGCCTTAGAATATTTATCCGGAGCGTTTATTTCTCTATACCAACAATTTTTGAGGAAATAAACGTATATATTTACATATGATAAACCGACTATTAATTACTATTCCATAATTTTTAAGAAATATAGGAATATTCATGACTTCATGCATATATGTGCGATTAGAATTCTAACGTTTATTACCTAGCGATGCTTCAATTAGTAACTGTTTACAATGGAACTAAAATAAATCTTAAACTTTTGATATTATTGTACTATATTACATAAAAAGCCATATCAAGTTATATTTGCATTAACAATGCTCGACAAATGAAATTAGTGATAGTCATTGATCATTGATTATCGATATATACTTTTCAAATGCCTCAACTTTATACTTCTGTTTTGGAAAGGAAAACTAGTAACACTGAAGGGAAGAATCATTCGAGTCAAAATTTGATTATACCCTACACCATTTGCGGTACAGGGTATATTAAGTTTGTGTAGACGTCCGTAATGCCTAGAAGGGCTTAGGGTAGATCCACTTTTTATTATATCTAACCTTGCTTGTCCACTTGCCTGTCTTATGTCGGTCCAATTATTTTCGTGTTCCACTTACAGGTCGCACCTTTTGTTAGGTTTGAATGAAATTTGGTGCAGTGATGTGCTTTGACCCGAGAACGAATGCTATCTTAAATGATTCGGATTGGTCCTATGCCCACTCCCTATATTCTGAAAAACTTTTCAATTTTCAAAATTTCTCAACAAAACTCAGTGAGTAATAGTAGTTGGACATTCTAAATTAGTATGAAAAATTTGCTACGGTTGGGTCAATTTTTTGAACCCTCTCTCATATAACCGGTCCCATGAAATATGAGTTTTTATATAGTGAAAAGATGTAATTTTTGATGTTTTATAGTGAAAATTGGTTCCTAATAGCAAATTGACAAAGCAATCAAGCTTGCGGTATTTGGAATTCAGCTGTTTAGCAAGAACAACTGAAAACCTAAGCGAGAGTTACATTTTTTATACTTGATTAACATTTGGATTTTTAAGTTCTTATGTGTATCTATGCGTTTTTCATTTCCAAACGCGAAAGCCGCCGGTCTCAGAGCAAGCCTACAGGAATTAATATGCAGTCATTAAAGTGTTAACATGACATTCAGTTAATAATGGGAAATTCTTGAAGCCATCACTTGTGCAAATATTGACAATGATCGCCTTTTCGCAACTCTATTTGTTCAGTTTGTTTAATTTACAATGCATTTTCGTTAGCGCACTGACGTATATAAAAGATGGTAAGCTAATGTATCGATTCATACATTACAAGTTATAGGGCAAACATGAAGTTCATTCCAATAATAGTATTGCTGTTATCCGTTGTTATTGTCTTAATGGCAACACAAGTTACGGCGGACCAAGTGGACGATATCCTCAAGGCCATTAACAATGCAAAACCAGGAGATGGCGTAACCGTAATTCACTCCGCTCTAAAGACACCATAGATCCATTTGTCAAGCCTTTTAGCTCCGCATAATAATTTTGTGTAAAATTCAATAAGGAACGCCTTTTAGCAAACTTACATCATTAATTCAACATAGGACAACGGGGAAGCATTTTGCAATTATATTGAAAAAATTAATAATATGACATAATAAAAGAAATAGTTAGTAATAAGTTGTACTTTACGTTTTCTTCTATATCACTGACTCGTTTCTTTCGTGTATAAGTTTTTTGAGCTTTTATATCAAGAACACCTTCTTTTTTGTGAAGTTGTGGGTAGTTTTCAGCCATATGTCGATGATACGCAATTTTATCAAAAATGATACGGACCGGGATTTTACAGCGCACCGCTTTTAAGACGGGTGTAAAGTTGATGTACGATAGTCATAACTAACACAACTAAAAAAGTGTCTTTCGGTTAACGTTCAAATCCCATTTTTTCTGCTACTAGAAGCTCGCATTCGTCTTTATTCATTGTCCGCCTCCATATCACATTTTCTGTAGGCACTGCTTCTCATTGCGATATAAGAGATTTGAAATCAATATATTCCACAGTTTCTTTGTTTTGATGGGTTTCCAGCTCTTTCAGGCAGGCAGGAAGATCCTTTGCGCAAATATATTTCAAACACTGTATGTGGAGTATGAATTTATAAGTTTGGTCGCTAATTTTGCAGCCAAAATAAAGTTTGTAGCACTTATTTACAAGAGAGCCAAGATTTCTTTTTTACTTTTACAGAGCTTCTCACACAGATATCAAACAGACTTTGCGTTAAGCTACGTCGATCTAGAACAACAAACAGTCACATATAAGTCATTTTTCTGGGTTTCAAAACTGTTAACCTTGATAAGCAATTGAGAGAAGAAACACAACACGGTTCTATCTGTTCGAGTTACAGCGGAACTTCTGAGCTGAGTCTCTCGCATGGGAATTTTTTGGACATGTTTTGATTCTTTGTCAAAAATTTCATCTGCAGAATAACTAAATGCATGCAGCATTTTCAAAGAATTCGTTTTATAGGATTTATCGTATCAAAACGAAGTAAATCCCGATTTCATTCACATCGAATTCATAAAAATCGATGTAATTTTTAAAGTGACTTTGATGAAATTTTAACCCAGTGTTAGTTACGGTTCACGATATGGCACTAAATTTCCAATTGAACATTGAACCGATTTGAATTTTCCAACTACCATAGAAAGAGCTTTTAAACTTATAGGGTGTTCTGTTGATGTAGCTGCAATCATTTATTACTGGTGAACTTAAGAATATTAACTTCTTGTTCTTGTTGATCTGCATTTAATTAAAGAATAATTTAAAATAGTTTTGAGAAGAGTAAGAAAATCTAAATTATATTGGGCTATAAACTCATGTGCTGATACCTAGACTGGCCTTAAAGCTGAACACATGTCTAGTTGAATATGTACAATTATCTACAGCCTGATCTTCACAGTTATACTAGTAAAGCAGAATCACTTATTTTATGCGCCATATTTCTTTTCATATTAGAGGTTCAATATTTGCAGAGAAACCTTATAAAAATGTGAAAGAAGATTTTGAAAATATAACAAAGGATTTCCATTTTTTTATTTTTAAAGAGAATACAGGAAGAATTCGGATAGTTTCGAATAATTTGTTCGAATTTCGAGAAACCTTAGTAAATTTTGTATTTGAACCGCAGCCTTGTGACTGTTACGCTAAGTAAATAAATCTTAGTTAAGAAAATTTCTAAAGAAAGAATTATTCCCATAAAATATTCAATCAATGGTTTTTTGTCTTTTTTTCTGTAGGAAAACAAAACTTTTCCAAAATTTACATAAAATATTTTTGTGATTAAATTTTTTAGTTAAATGCTTAGTAAATCAATGTAAATTCAGTTTCTGTTGTCCGCCATCGGAATTATGAGGTTTATAGTGTTTTGGTGGTGGAGGAATTAATGATACTTGACCAACATTTGGTCCAGGCGGACCATGCGGTTGCTGGTGGAAGTTCTGTCCGTTCATTGGTGGTTGAAACATATAGTTGTTATTAAAATTATGCGGGTTAGATGGATTGAGTGGTATTTGACCAGAATTATAGTCACAGCAAGGACCTTGGGCCGGAGGAGGTCCGTAGTCAGGATAGTTAATATAATTAGGTGGAGTGTAACTAGGTGGCGATTGGATAGATGGGGAACCACAAGGTTGGGAACTGGGATTACAAGGAGGCTGTTCATGTTGCCATGATTGGGGATAATTGATCGGTTGTCCCTGACCATGATCGCTAGGAATATAGGGACCTATTATGGTAATAGGATAGTCAAACTCAAAACTTCCAAGATTTTGATAATCATTGGTTGGATTAAAATGTTGCTTGCCCGGAGAAGGTTGTAACCATGGACTGGGATAGTGTCCTTGAACTTGCCCTGGATTTCCAGGAGTTGGATAATGAACTTCATAATTTGGAGGCAAATTGTAATGAGGATCCGCCGTTGGAGAATGTCCTTTTACTCCACTATTGCTTGGGTAATCTGGAATATAATCAAATCAAAGTGCGCATTAGAACAGGAAAACTTGTTTTAATTCTAATCGTCAGAATTACTTTCGTGTGCTTGAAAAGCTAAGGCACGGTAAAGACGTAACAGAATTATACTAACTACAATTAACTTCATCTTACAAGTGAACATTTGAGTAAAAGAGTTTTGCATTTTTTATATGACTTGAAAACAATGAAAAATGTAACATGAAAAGTAAGGCATTGAGTGAGCAAAATGAGGTGAAAGAAAGTAAATTTAGTTTTCTAAACGTTTGTTTTCAATGTCATAATATTTGCGTTTGTTAATGAGAAAAAAAAAATTATTTATATAAAGTATAAAAAAAGTAGATAAAGGAAAGTTTTTATTATAATTAAAATAAAAGAGAAGTTTGTAATCATCTTAAGGGGAACATTGGAGTTCAGTGAATTATGGCTTACTGCAATTTGAATTTAAATGTGACTTCTTTGCTATCGCTTGTGATAAATAGGCAGCAGATGAAAGTAAAAATTAGTTTAAAAATTATTTATCATTTGTAATGTCTTGGTTGAGCTCTAATCTCTACGGATTCTCACAATTCAAATTTTTGTAAATTTGTGAATTTTTTGCTTAACTCAAGTCTACGTTACTATCATATACTTACGGCTGTTATGAGTCATGTTTAAAGCTAATGGAAATCGTGCTTTAAACCGAGTTTATACGAAATCCTTATACTGATGATACTTTGATGACAATAAGAACTGATATTAGTAACGATAAGGAAGTTATTGTGAAAATTGTTGAAAACTGAATGGAGTCTATCGAAGTTGCTTCAGTTTTTAGTCATCGTAGGCAGGCTTGATCAGTGAAAATCTATATAAGTTATTTTAAAAACAATATGAAGTTCTGTATAAAAAACAATTTTTTTTAATCCGCCTTGTAGGCAAAGGGTCTCGGCTAACAACTCATTGGTCGTTTGTTTAAATCCCAAGCCGATAGCCTTAGATGCTAGTGCTTTGAGATTTTAGTTTTAGCATTTATTTTTCTGCCTAAATTAATTATAATAATAATAATAATATTTTAAATCTTTCGATTTCGAGAATGTTAATGCTTTTCTTAAGATCAGAAACTTTTATGCTAATTAAGGAAATATTTGTCTTCTGTATCCGCCTATGGGTTATGTTACACTTGTAGATATAAGTCAGAGACAATTGACAAAGCGAGAGAGAGAGAGAGAGCGCTCTGATTGCGTTATTATGTAAAATTATAGAAGAATTTTGCTTGTCATTACTTATACGAATTATTGTTAATTGATGGATTATGCAACAAAATGTCAATGGTAGGAGGTATTACATATTTTACATTTACACGTGTAAAGGCATTTAAATATTGTATAATGCAGAAATTCTTTATTTTTCATTTTTTTTTTTTTAAATCGCTTAACACATAATCAAAGCTGCGCAGTTCTTATGTAATACAATATAGGGAAGTTCTGCTCAAAATGTCTATTAAGTTAAATTACTTCCTCGTATTGCAGGTATGAAAATTGTAATACTTAACTGAACTATATCAGCATTATTGCTGAAGCAATAAAAAAACACCGCCGCCATCATTAGCCTAAGCACTATTTACCTTATTTTTATCTAGCGGTTATGTTATTAGCAGCGAACATATTGGAAACGCATTGAAAGTGTATGCGGGTATGTATTAATTGCAATATCGAAATATGATAATTGTATTCTCTTTTGGTCGGTTTAATGAATTTTCCGTTTACTGCTAACGTTCACAAAATTTCTTGGTTTAATAAAGCCGCTAATCAACGAGGTAACCAACGAAAGTCTTCGCTAGGGAAGAGATTTCATGATTTCTATTCTACTTGTGAGTTGTAAGAGTAAATAAGATTTTGGTTTGTGGCTATAGATTACGAATAAAGGAGAACGATGAAAAGTGAATGAACTCCTCCGTATGTAATATAAGGTGCCTGTGCATAACACTCTAGCACAGCGAAGCTGTTGCTTGAGAGGCAATAGCTTGCCTCTAGCCTTTTTCCAATTCTTCCAACCTAACACTATTTTTGGTTGCATTAACCTCCCAGATGATCTAAAGGGTTCACTTTATGTTTCCTATATAAATGCGATAATCAGAAGTCAGTCGGTTTATGTCCACGCGTGTGTTAGAGACGTTGAACGAAATTGTCCATGTGAATCAACCCCGACAGTTGTGCTATATCTGACACATCTGACATATCTATGGATGATAGCATATTTGATCCAGTTAGTACTAAACGTGCACGCTTGCTATCAAGTAGCGATGAATACTTGGCACATTGATTTTTATATATCGTATGTATTTATGGATTGAATTTTCACTGCACACTTATTTTAATTGTGCCATACGGCGCATGTATTTTTTACGATCTTTTCGTTAGTCTTTGAATTTCTTTTTGTTTTCATTTTTTTCAAATTTTTATCCAATCCTCGTACTATCTCTTTAACGTCTAATTTATTAGAGTTGATTGCAAATTTCTCTCTTTATTGTAATTTTTGCTCCAAAGTTACGTCAAATAGTTATGTAAAGGATTTCGTTTTTCGATTTATTGCAGTTTATTACAATTACCAAAGACTCAGGAATAAACACATATTCAGACAACATAGGCACTTAATCTACTTTTGTAAAAAATAAATTTGTTGATTTTCTTCTTAAAAGTTCTGGCTTTCACATCCAGGTTGTTTAAATTCTATATACAGCTTGACTATTCATTTCTCTTTTCAGAATTCGTGTTATATTTTGTAACCATTTGTTTCCTTTGCTTTTCTGAGCTCTCTCTTTTAATTAGTGTTTTTAAAGCATTGTTTACCCAATAGCGTAGCGCTACAACGTCCGCATATACATCGGGAAAATTTTGGGCTCCACAACCAGCACCCCACGATGCTATACCCACCAGCTCGCCTTCTACCACTAAAGGGCTACCAGAATCACCAGCACAAGCAGCTTGATCCAAGGTTTCAGCGCAAATCATAGTTTCCGTAATAAAGACTCTGTAGATATTCCGTCCAAATGATGCGCAATCTTTCGCGTCTATATAACGTACGATAGCTTTTCGAAGATGTACAGATATACCGTTCGTTCCAAAACCTGTTGTACCCCAACCAGACACTACCGCTCGAGCACCTGTGCGTGGTCTCCTTTTAGCCAATTTTATATAGCGTATGGTTTTCGTTTGATATACAGGTTTGCTTATTTTTAGTATAGCAATATCGTAAACTGGCACTATTGAAAATTTGTACCTATAGTGGAGGGTAAAATTTTTAACTCCTACTAAACGGCCGCCCTTTGAATAATAAGTAGAGCCTAAGCGGACTTTTGTTTCGTGGGGTTCTATGTCATCAAAGCAATGAGCCGCAGTTAAAACGATAAATTTATTTATTATACATCCGCCACAAATATGTTCGTGTGCTTTAGTTTGAATGGACACTTGATAAGGATGCGATCTAATGAAAGTCTCTTCACCACTAATTATTCGTTTCGTCCATTGCCAAGCATGTGTTTCACCAAAAGCAACGCATAGCAACGTTACTATAAGCGTTATAGTTAAGTAAAACATAAGCTAATCATATAAATATTTTTTATTTTTGCATACACTTTCTGTTCACCAAGTAATTTGTTTTTTTTTTTTTTTTTTTAATATTCATAAAGAGCAGCAAAAATTTTTTTTAATGTTTTTAAATGTTTTCGAGTATGATAAGTAAACATTAAAAACAATTTTGCACTTAAAAGAAAAACTTACTTCAATTTTAAAATACTTAACGAGTTTATTTCACAGAGTATATGAAAAGAAAATTTATTCGTTAATGTCATGCTTTCAAAGGTATTTAACTGCTGATGAAGGTTTTTGGTATGCTTGTTTTTTCTGTTAAAAACTTGTACTTCATCAGCTTTCCATAATAACTTTTGCATTTTTTAAAGCCAACGTATTTCCAAATTAAGTTTTATTCTACTCAATTATTTTTTGACGTCTTTCTCTAAGAAAATATTCTCTCTCTGCCCTTATAATGAGAAATTTTGGGCAGCATAACTCGTAGGCCATGATAAAACAACTACTACGCGGGTGCTAGCTGCCAGGGAACTATTAGAACTAATTAGGATACAACAGCTGGATGAAAAGTCCGCATGGCTTCTGTTCACCAAGTTAACAGTAACGAAACGTATTGTACGTGAGTTTTTCACAACTTCCGCAACGTTTATTATCGCTATGTTCCTAATTTCCTTTAAAGTTGAAAATATCTTTTGCTTTACATAAGCTCGATAAGATCGATAAGAAGAGCGTTTTTATCGATTTCGAACGTATTTTAAAACCGGGCGGATAGAATGACATGATTGGTGAGGAAGTAAGTGCCCTACAATCAACCATAGCGCCCAGAAAAGTGCCCACAAAACAATTACAGATTCCGCCATATTAAGCAACAATCTTAAGGCTAAAGGGCTTAAATTACGCTATTATAGAGAGAATCATCAAAGCACAGAAAAGTTAATAGCTTTCAGTTTCAAAGTAAACTAATTTTTGCTTAGAATATTTTTAGGCTTAAGGTATTAAATATAAAGTGTAGCGAAACTATGGCACTATATATCAAAGTATATTAAGCAAAAAAATACTAAAGGCAAATGTAAGTGCTTACGCCACATATTGAAGGCGGGCATAACTATCTTATTATAGTTACTTATAAGGTCTGGTTATACTGGAATGATATTCGAGCCCGCGATGGCAGTCGCCAGCCATTGCGCTATACGTATCTCATTTGTCATAATCATCAAAGTTAAATGAAATGTGATAAACAATTTGCGAACTATCACACTTGCATGAAGGGAGTTTCGCTTTATATTAAGTAAGTTGAGTCCTGCAGAAATAAGTTATGAATAATATGTGAAAATGAAGCTTTCCAACATATATGTTGTATTAACAATTTGGTTTTCTAATAAGACTTTATTGTACTAAGAGGTATCGATAAACGCAAATCTTTGACCTTTGCAGAAGCACTTCATTAGAATAATTTACAATCAGTGTGCGCAAGTATTTAAAAGTACTAGTCAAGTAATGCCGTATTTCCGATGAAACCAAACTTAAAGAATGGTAAAAATAACAGCATTAGCACAACTTACGATTATACTCAAGAACAATAATTTTGAACAAAAATGGAAAGGTTATATGGATGTAACTTTGATCATTAAATAATCAATTCATTTATTATCCGGCATCAAGTTTTATCGTAATTTACAATTTTTGAGCGTTGTCCAATACCCAATTGCGTAAGGCGGCTACATCAGCATAGACACCGGGGTAACCATCCAAAGCACATCTTTCTCCCCATGATACAACGCCAACCAATTTACCTTCGGCGACGAAAGGACCACCGGAATCTCCTTGACAGGCGTCTTTTTCTTTAGCATAACCACAAACCATTGTTTCTTTAATTTGTTCACCATAAAGATAAGTGTTAGAAGCACAGTCTTCGCGTTCCAGGAAAGTGACTTCGACTTCCATTAGAACAGGAGAAAGAGGGCAAACCGAGAAGCACTTAGTACCCCATCCAGATACAACGGCAGGCGTGCCAGTCTTTGGTACTTTCTTAGCCATTTCAATGTAACGAATCGTCGACGATTGCTTAACAGGTTTATCCAACTTGAGAATGGCTATATCATACCACAAAATATCGCCGTCGAATTTTTCGTGGTACTTCATAGCTTTGACACCCACAACTATTCCACCTTCGTTGTTATACGTAGAGCCCAAGCGCACTTGCAATTCAGAGAGGTCTTTGTATGCTACACAATGGGCGGCCGTCACTACAATGTCCTCACTGATGATGCTACCACCGCAGAAATGACTTCCCCTTTCCTTTTGTAGTGATACCTGATAAGGACGATTTTCGATTGTAGTTTCTACGCCGTTGACAATACGCCCGGCTGTAAGTTCATTGGGCAAGGGACCCGCA
>CCAG010020356.1:0-36406 GCA_001077435.1 Glossina morsitans morsitans | reverse complement strand
AGAAAAATGTGCAGCTGGTGATGAGCAGTGCTTCCCATACAAAATACTTCTTATCATTTTCATGCGATAAACGTCTATTTTCTATACAAAAAATGCTGTTTCGTATCTACGTACTTGGTAGTTATACTGCTTGCAAGAAAAAGAGAAATAAAATTGTGGAAGAATAAAGTCGAAGTTTTGTGAACCCCTGAATAAATTGATGGACAAGTCGATTAACCTTTTCTTCGTGCCTTTTGGAATCCTCTTCCATACGATAGGGTTCTGCCATTTGACATTACTTGGGCAATAACTATGTTTATAAATGATTATCCTTTACTAGGTGACGCGAAAATTAATAAATGACAGAGACTGTCTACATACATAAGTATAGCTGACTATTTCATTTCCTTTATTTTATTGTTTTTAAATTAAATATTAGTTTTCAATGAAAGTTTACTGACTAATTGCTTTGGGTGTATTTATTAAGTTTATACAAAAAAAAAAAAATATATATATAAGAAAATATTTGGCTGTGACCGAAACTTTTCTACGCGTCACCTGTATTTCAAAGGGGAAGAAGAGGGAAAAATTTAATGGTTTATACTCTATGACGTTCGGTAAGTGAGGCTTATTTTTTTTTTAGGTTTTGGTCCAGGTACTCTAGGATAACACACAGGCGAAATTTTCAACGTTTTATCTATTGGAGTTTACAAGGTTTCTGAAATTGGACGTTTTCACACTTTGTGTTGCACTATAAGCGTATCCTTTGATCTATTTTGGCTTTCTTCAGTAGCGATATGTGTGCAAAAGATGCCGGTGTTTTTGCCAAATTTGAAATCAACATTTTAACCGCGAGAATGCTTCTAAGCACATACATGATTACACCCGGACAGATGGACAGACATTAGGCTGGCATACCTAGCGCAACACAGAATTTGATAATGATCAAGAAAACATCAGCAAATATTTTTGAAAATCTTTTTTGCCTTGCTCTAGATATTGCAATCGTTTTGATGAAAGAAATATGCTTCTAACTACTTAGCCAACCTGACTATACAAATATAGCTTATCATAATTTCGGGTAGCGGGCATAGAGAGTAGACAACGAGTTCTCTAACCAGTTTTAGTTAAGTTGTTTAACAGAATTAACAAGTGGCGCCTAAATAGTTGCTTTATCTTACAAACGCATAGACACCTAATTCGAGTATAATTAACTCAATAATTTATGTTAAAATATTTTCCAAATTGAACCATATTTGAACATAAATACTGGTATGTCATACTCTAACTTCCTTAAAGAAAGTTGTATATATCGGAAAAATAAGTCACTAAAAATGCCTTTCCAAATCCAGATCATAATACAATGGAATTAAAGGCGTAGTGAACTTGTATGCATTTAATTATCTGTAATTAGTTAATCAGCTAAAACGGAACAGAAATTGATACTTCATCCATTCTTGTGTACGACCCAAATAGTAAGTGTGACTGATAAGTGTTAGGTAACGTAGATAAAACTACATAAAACTGAATACAATGGATTATAAAATGATTGACAGGTCTTTTTATTATTGTCGTATAAATACTTTTTATATATTTATTTAGCTACGCACCATGTATGGTATAGAAGAACGTGTGGCAAGTGTTTACACTTGTAAATAATAATTGATTTAGTAGTAATTTTATATTTTATATGGATACAGTAACTATAAAACAAGGTTTAGTTATCTAAAATTGTTGACCTTACGTTTCGCTTACAATATGTGTTAATACACTTAAGATATTATTCAGTAAGAAATTATAACTAAACAATTAGGAATTAAATGAGGTCTTGATCGACTGTTGTACTTGTTCCTGACTTGTGTTGAAAAGACAAAGTACTTAATAAACTATCTTTATTATATCCTACACTACTTGTGGCGTAGGGTATATTGATTTCGTGCGGACATGTGTGACACGCAGAAGGGCTTAAAGTTGACCCAACATTTGCTATACCAGTCGATTCAATTTCAGTTTTTGAATCGATCTCAGTCTGTCCATCTGTCTGCCTGATATCTGTCCTTGCAAATTTTGTGTTGAACCCACAGATTGCAATTTTTGAGATATTTTGATAAAACTTACTACACTAACATGTTTGGGCCCAAGAAGGAACGCTAGTCAAAATGGTCTGGATCGGGGCACATTTTCGATCACTTCCTATATAAGGCGCTTTTTTGAAAATCATTACATGGTAAAAATTTTCAATTTTCCAAATTTTTCGATAAAAGTGGCTAAGTAATAGTATTTCGGTATTCTAAATTGGTATGAAAACCTTGAACTGGCTGGGCCCCTTTTCATTAACCGTTCCTACGAAGACGGCATTTTTCTATGGTAAAAAGGTCTAATTTTGAATCTTTCATGGTTCATAATAATAAATTGTCAAGCAAATCAATCTTGGACTTTGGAATTTGGAGCACGTAGATCTATTTTTTGGATACCACCGTACATAAGGATTCTCAGGAAATGTAAATCTTTATATGACAAACAAGGCTGATTGTAAATGTTTTACAGCGAAAGTTTGCTCACTAAAGTAACTTGCCATAAAAATTGAGTGGACCAGATTTGGAACACATGGGCCTATTTCTTAGACCCTATTTCACATAAAATTTCTCATGAATAGTAAGCTCTTCGGGAAAAGGTTTAATCTTTAATATTTTATAATCAAAGTTGATCTATAGTAGCAACTTAGCAAAAGAATTAACCGTAGGAAATTTGGATCACATAGGTCTATTTTTATACATATCCAATATATAAAAGAAAAGTTATCATGAAAAGCAAGCCCTTATATGGACAGGAAGAAAATTTCTAATTTTCTGTAGCGGAAACTGAGAAATGGTAAAATTTTTGGAAGCTAAATTAAATTTCCTAAATGCGACTTACGTCATACGATGCTTTGGGTATTCTCCAATATGTGGGTTTTCATGAAATATATGTCTTCGCATACAATAATTTGGAATATGCGGTGTCTTATTGCCGAAACGAGCGATTAATTGTACAGGGCGAAACGGTGGAGGGTATTTAAACTTCGGCGTTGCTCGACCATGATATTCTGACTTCTTATATTATAAATATATTTATTTCATTGTTTGTGAACAAATTGACTTTTACATAAAAACACATAAACTTACGATAGTTAAGATCTAGTACGATCGTAAGAGAATCGTATATTGTACAAAGTCATAGGATATTTTTAATCATATTTCGGAATTTTGGTTGTACATTTTTTCTAAAGTGTAAACGATGTGCATATAAGTGCCATATAACCCTTAGACAACTACATAACTGAAACCTATTTATGAATTCGTAAATGTTCAGTCCTCGTTATTTTTATGTTCGACAATGACAAATACTGCTCTTAGATCTGCAGACATTATTAAGCAAATATTACGACCAATAGTTAACTTACTGTTCGGAAGTCGTCATCTAAGAAAACGGGAAAAAGTAACTTTTTTGCGCTAATCTACTGCGAGGCCTTTAAGCGATCCAAATAATTTGGTGATTAGTGGCGGGTGGATCACAGATGGATAATTTGAAATGATAATCAGATTTAATTTTAAAAAAAATCTTTACGATCTACGTTAAGCTCACTGTGTCGCTGCTTAAGAAAAGAAAATATACAAATAATTATTGGTTGATTGTGTGTGAAACCCTTAATCGATTTACATATGCCAATCAAGATAATTTTTTCACTACAAAAAATTAGTTTTTAATTGCATGTGTATATATACATATATATATAAATTAATCATAATAAAAAAAAAAAGTTGATAAGTTAACCTAACAACAGTGGGAAAGAGAATTTTCAAATGCATTTCGCTCTTTCAGGACCACTTCCTTTGTCCGACCAAGGGACATCAATAAACATGTAGACAGAGATGTGCTTTTGTCATCCTTAAGAGCGACTCCTAGACTAAGTTCAACGGGCATATTTTTGAGTAGAGGCAGTTGAGAAATCTTACAGTAATACTTCTTAAAAACTATGCTGCAATACGCAGTTGATGCTTGGCATTGACAGTAAGTTAATGAAGACGATTTACACGGTACGCCACTTATGATATGGGGGCATATTAACATTGTGTGGATGTATGTCGCTCCCAAAAGGACTTAAGATAGGCCTACCTTTTATTATAGCAAATATGATTCTGAATCGATTTAATTTTGTCTGTCCGTCTGTCCGCGTTGTTTACTTGCATTCACTCTACAGGCCGAAATTTGAATTATTTTAATGACGTTTGTTACATTGACGTGCTTTGGCGCAAACATGATCTCCATTGAAAACGGTACGGATTGGATCACTTTTTCGACCACTTCCCAAGTAACGCCTCATTTTGAAAAGTCGCTTTATAAATAACTGTAGGGTCGTGTAGAGTATTTTATGGTGGATCGCGAGCTACTACAATCCTATTACTTGTTAATATATTGCTTTGATTTTCTTAAAAATTGTAAGATCATTTGGTGAATTTAATTCTTTTGCAAATGTATTTTGCGCAATTTAAAAGGACCTTTTCGCCATTTTGAAATTTTTGTCCCGAAATCCACAATTTCCTTTGTTCAAATCGTGAGCGGATTAACAGGCGTATATAGTGTAATCCAATTTCACATTCACGCGCATTGTGCACCTTGTAGGACCAACGTCTGCGCCATTGACGATGTGGGTGATTTTCCGATTGTAAATGGAGATCTGCAGATATCGTTAAAGCTACAAAGCTCAGCAATAAAAAAAGTGAACTTGCAAAAGATAGCTAATATTCTAAAGATATTTGATATCACTGTAATCTCAATTTTGCCTGAAAATTTTTTCAGGAGAAAGTTGTTCTGCAAACAGAAATGGCTCCATAGCAAGCAAAGGCAGGCATCCTTTTCAAAAGTCCATGACTATAATAAGAAAATTACACGCATTGAATTTTGAATTGCTATCACACCCAACGTGTTCTTCAAACCTAATTTCCAGCTACTAATAGATCGGTTCTAAATCTTAAAAGCGTGCTCTAGGGAAAAAGATTTGCCTGAAATATTGAGGAGGCAGAAACTGGAGCATACTTGGGAGAGAATGAATCGCTCCTAAAGAAAAGGATTGTAATGAATAAAACAGCGTTTCGCAAAAGCAAAAGGATCAAAATAATTGTTTTCTTAACAAACTTCGGCCCGATGTATTTATGAAGCCAACCTATTGTTATTAATTAAAAATAAAAACTTGTTCTTCTCAAGTGGAATCTTAATTCAAATTTTCATTAACTGATAAATGCATATTTTTCAGTAGAGCAGTACAACTTTTTAAATTATCACGTTTGGCTTCGTTTGATTTCTCTTATTATTATAAAGCCATATTACGGAATCTTATGCCTTTAGATATAATTCATAACATTCTGTAAAATTTTCTCTCTAATTAATTTTAAAAAACATGTAAGTAAAAAATGAATATAATAGAATTCGAGTAAATTATATGTTAATCAAAATACGTATTATTTATGCACGCTTAGGAACGTGCCCTGAAACATAGATATAAAATCCAAGTAAATATGTTAGGTTGGTTCAAGAGTTGTACATGAGAGAGAAAAATCGAATGAAAATAAAACAAATTTTTAGCTTTTCATGCCATTTTATTTTTTATATTCATTATCGAAGGCTGCACATGACTCACCTTGTCATAGCGTGGCCATGGCTGATTTTTTCCCTTTTTGCACGCATACAGTAGATTGTCGCGTAAAGTAAATGTGGAAAATTTTAGACTTCTAACTTTTACAGTTTCTGAGAAGCGAGCAAAAAGCCACAAATTTTTGTTAGAAAAAATGGAGTTTGCGTTCAACTTACGTTCGACTGCGGGCTTCTGCTCAGACCAATTTGGTCTATTTTCACTACCATCCTGCATGCAAAAACTTCTAATGTTTTTACCAAATTTTAAGTGGATACCTTTATTTTTGCAACCACAAGGATGGCAACAACAAACAGCACACAGACGGACAGACGGACCTAAATCAATTCAGAATTTCCCGCTGATCAAGAATATATATACTTTATAGGGTTTCTGAAACTTCTTTTTGAGTGTTGCGTATATTATGAAAGAAACCAAAATGAGTATACTCCCATCTGATGGGTATAAAAATCCTATTGTTTATAGTATTGAATGGGTATGCCATCTTTTTTCCGTGAATGTAAAATATATATGGAAATTTTTTTTATGTGTCCGCTGTAGTTTATACCTAACGAGCTAGAAACTCAGCGAGCAAAGGTGTTCCTCCTTTAATTATCCATTGTAGACTTGACCTTTGAGTCTTTTAATCGACTTAACTCATCATTAATATCAACCAGCGTACAGGAATTTTACATTTTTTTTTTTGGCTGAAATTGAAGACGATATCTTCATTTTTTGCGGTCGGGAGAATGTTGGTCACAATCGAATAGACGGACATGCTTATTTCGATTCAGGATTTGAGGCTGATCAAGAAGGAAGCAAGAAGTTTGCCTCCGATTGTTGCAAATAATTGCGCAAAATGTAGTTAGCTCCGTCTTTTGATTACGAGCCCAAAGAAAAAAATAATCACTGTAATTGCTAAGAAGGCGAACGGAATTCCCTCGCTGGGTCTGCCAATATATAACGGGGCAATTAGTTAAAAAACAAACAAAAACTGAATAATTAGTTATGGTAATTACGAATTTACTGCTCGTTATGATCGGTAACACAATCAAATACAATCGTAATCATTTTTTTTCGAACCAGTCTAATGCACTTGCATACGTGGATGTATTGATAATCATACACCTACTTAGTATATTTTGTCATATCAATGCACTTATTGATCGTCTACGTTTCATCAATTTTAAGCAACGCTTGTTACGGCGATGCTTATATAATTCATTAGTTATAATATTAATTGTGAAGAAATATAAAAATATATAAAAATTGTATATATGTATTATATTATCAATGGGTAAACGTGCATGTGCGTGTGTAAATGTATAAGCATGTATAAAAATACGTTTACCTACATATATATATATATTTAACGGAATATTATTGTTTGTAAACATTTTAAGAACGTATTTACATATATATAAATATATATTGAGATATATTTAGATCTGCTCATATATTTATTTATGTGTTTACTTATATACATTTAAAAAAATAATTTTATCAATATATAAAGCTTTCTTTAAAATCAGGTTAGAAATTGAAAAAATGTGCTCTCAGCCACAGTTGCATTCGCCAATAAGTTGTTGGGGCAGTTTCTTAAAACTTGCAGATGAAATTCGAACATAATATTATCGGTAGCAATAAACATAATTAACTCACTTAATCCGCCTTTTCATAGAAAGTACGTACACATAGGAAGGGCCTATTATTTTGCTTTTTCTTAACAAAACCTAATTTTGATTGTTCCCTTTAGATGGTAATAAAGCCCTGCTGTGATTGTACGAAAAAAAAGCCATACTTTCGAAGATCTTTCAAGATCTTGTTAGATTGGAAAGCTTACATTTTCGTAATAATAAAGTATTTTTACGGTGCACTAATGCGCTTGATTGCAGTCTAAAAACACTCAGTTCGATTTATATGTTTCCAAAAATCATTGTTTCAATGAAGAAATTTCACGGGGTTAACTAAATTTTAAGTCCTATTTTTAGAAAATTGTTTTTTTTTTTCTGTTGTTCACAAGCGGCAACGGGGCTCAGAGAAAAGAATCGGAAAACTTTTTTTTATTTAGCATAAGCCTAGTAATTTCAGTTGTAGGAAGAGATATACTAATAAATCGTTTTATTTTTTACATCATAGACAAATAGCTGTGTATATTAAGTTTAGGCGTATGTATGCAACATTCAGAAGGACTTGAGATAAATTCACTTTTATTCAGAATCTCTTTTTCAATCAATCTAAGCTTGTCTGTCCGTCGATCCGCCTTGTTTATTTGCTGCCACTCTATAGGCAGCAATTTTGAAGAACGTTTTTTGGCCCAAGCACGACTGCTATTGAAACCAAACTTTCAGATTGGACCACTTTTTCGAACACTTCCCATGTAAAGCCTAACTTTGGAAGGTCTTGTTTTATTTAAATGTAGGATGATGTAGGTTATTTAATGAATGTCCTTAGGCTATTTTAAATGATTGTAAAGACCATAGTGGGACATTACTCATTAAAGCAACAACTTTGTGGAAATCTAATCAACAAGGTTTTGCATTTGTTTGCATTTGCAAGTTCAGCTGACCATGACACTCTTTTCCAAGCTCTCTTATGACGTTTCTCGTATGCCCATTATGGATATCTTATGTTTATCTAAGACCTTACATGATGATTACAATTATTTTCTTATTATCAGCTTATAAAATACTTGTATTTATTATTTATTTAATAGAAATGTTTGCTTCTCTTAAGCATCGCTCTTATGATAATATTATTTAAAGCCTGTAATTATTATGTATTGGAATATATTCACATTATAAGTACATGTTTAATTACATGGACACTTGTGTATACACAATAATGCGAACAATATATTGATTGTTTGTTTACCACTTGAGCTTCTCTTCTCTTTTTTTGTTTTTGTTTTTACGGTAAGCATACGAAATTTTTGTATTATCACAAAAATTTAGTGAAAAATCAAGTAAATGATGATCAGTTGTTATTAAACCTTCCCTACAACGATTCGCGTAAATTTGGCAGAGTCTTTGCAATTTCTAAATTATTTAAAATTAATTAATCAAATTAATTTACAAATAAAAAAAGATGGTAAAAAACCGTCGCTTGGAATCTGAAGGTAGAGTCAGCCGAAAGAAAGCCTTTGTAAAGAAAACACAAAAAGACCTACGCAATGTACGCAAGTGCCGGGAAAGGAAATATTAAGTTGTCTATAGAGTTTTCTATATCAAGTGACTTACGATATCCAAATCTTTAGACCGATTTGATTTAACTCTTTTATATTTTCAAACTTTCTAATGTTTTTTTTTTTTTTTCTAAGCAATAAATAATATTTCATAATTTCTTCGCAGTTGCTTTCGTTTTTATTGATATTGATGATAAGTGTATTTGCGATGTTTATTTTTTTCTTCTTTTTATTTCTTTTCTTTTCTTCAATTAATTTCAATTAGTTTCTAAAATAAATTTCAATTTTTACTTTAAAAGACTTCCACAATGTAATAAGACATAGGCGAACGCAAAGAAAAGCAAGCAATTTCTTTTTCTTGGCTTTTTTTTTCAAGTCCAATCAATTGATTCGAAAGGCACGTGTGGTGTTTCGTTTTCACTATTTTTAAATGAATCGTAGATAATGTTAAAGTTGCAAGTCATTCGACAGGCAAGGATTTTTGACACGAAACTTGATTTGATTTTTGAATTTTCCGCTTGGGAAAAAAGCAACGATTCGAGTAATGATGCATTAGTAAAATGAAGGAGAACTAACTCTTCACAAAACTTGAAATGCAGCGAGTGAAAGAATCGGACCGATTCTCTAACAAAAAAAAATAAATAAATAAATAAAACCTAAAACTAAATCTAGTGCTTTTGGAAACTGTGATTTGTTCTTTACTAATTTGAGGCAGTGCATCGAATGCGAAAAGAATTTGCAATCTGTGTGAAAAGTGCAAGGATTTGAAAAGCAAAACAATCAACATGACATTCTATCAAAAATTACAGAGATTTATTAAAAAGTAGAATAAAATGAAATCAGTAAAAATATCACTGTGGGCCTAGGTGACCATTAACTACCATAGACCACCCTTCATTTATTCGTATAACCACCATTCAAAATAAGGTGTTGTATGAAAAGTGATGAGAAGCGTAGTTCAATCCGTACCATTTTCAACAGCGTTCGTCCTTGCGTCAGTCTACCAAACTTCATCATAGTATCCCAAAAATTATGGCTCATAGGTTGAAAGCAAGAAAATAAGACGAACAGACAAGTTTTGAGAAAAGCGTACAACAAAAGGTTGGTCTATCTCAAGTTCCTCTAGGTGTTACATAGATTCATACAAACTCAATATACCCTTGTACGGCAGAGGGATATGCAAATTCTACACATTTTTTCAAACAATACCTGTGTCTGTAAATATAGAGTTCGAGCCGTAAAATCGAGCACAAAGTGCTCTGGAAACTTGTTTACAGTTGTAAAAATTTAAAACCTTATCAATTTTAGTGATATTAAAATATAAACAATAAATAAAAATATCTTTAAACTAACGATTCCCGACACTTTCTTGACAGGGTATATGTGTATATTTTTGATAGAATTTTTGATTTACACTTCGTTTTCACTGAAAACAATATAAGTGAACTTTAAAAAAAAAATTAGTTAATAATAACAGATTCCTTATATTGTTTTACGTTGGCTCCTACCTTGAAGGCCTAAATCCACTGTACCTGACGGCACACGGGTTATCTTGACAAGGATTAGCCGACGCCGCCAAGGAGTAGAACAATTCCCATTAAAGGGGGCCATACTGAGGTAAGAATGGGTGTGAGCCATTTTCTCGCTTATTGATACGCGTCGAGGCCTACCACCTTAACACTTCTTGATTAATTCCCCAAGAAACTTCGTGGTAACCAAAACCACTACAATTCTCCCCGAAGGGCCGTACATAACAGATGTAGTGCATCTTCGTGCCAAGGACAATCCTACGTTTGGGCAATCTGACCCCGTGGACACCTATTAACTTCATGACTTATCGTTTTATTATAGAATTTACGCCATGCTATACAGCTTTGGATGATCTCTTACTGTATGCAGCTGAAGCGACCCTTGCCTGAACCATGCAACTCTCCAAGGTGAGAGCCATAAGAAGCAACTGTCAACGTATGTAGGGAGTACCGCGAAAAGATGAGGGTGTCGATAGGGATCTCATAGTTCCGCTCCCCCACCTAATATAACAATTAATTCAGTCTGCTATGGGTTTTTTATTTTTGTCTATAAACAGGAGGTTAATCACGTAACTGAAAGTTACTTTTCGCTTTTATATTCAGCCGTGTTTGCCAACATCTGAATACAACAGCGCATGTTAAATTTTTCATACCTGATTACCCTCCGTTTTCCCAAAAGCATATGCTTCACGATTTTCATCAATTTGTCAATATAAATTTATGTAGTTAGTGAAATTACAAATACACTTATTATATTTTGAAAGCGTAGTAAGTCCATTTTTCGCAAAAACGCAATATTTAGTCCATTATTATTATTTATATATGTTATCATCAACCGAATAAATTTCTTTAAGTTCACTCTTCAAAAAAGACAATCAAATTATAAACTTATATTAACTTAATTATTTAAAAAAACATAAAATAAGTGTCTTACATCTAACACAATTACATAAACCACACATATAACTCAAAGGATGACAAACAGACGTAGAATGATGATTGACGAATCCATACAATTTTTAGATAGGTTGGTAATACCTTCAAACGAACATCATGAAACATTCAGACATTTCGTTAATAGTGGCGACATGTCATCCTACGAACTTATTGAGTGATGTATTATCAACATTTTTCAAACCCTTCAACAGCAAACTTTTAAATGTCTCCATACTATATAAAATAGTCTTACACGACTTTCAAAGAAAATGATTCATATATTTTCACCTATGCCCAGACGGCTTAATGCATATTTGATGGGCAAATTTTCCTATTTAACCGCCTGACATTTGCCGAAGATTCCATCTGCGCAAATTGCACTTGTACGTAAAAATTTATTCTATATCTTTTTCTACTTGGAAAGCCTCGGAAATTGAGTCGCCTTAATAAGACAACTAAATGTATAGACTTCTGATTGGTTAGGATTGATATATGACACAGAGAATCATATCTCGGTGTAAACGTTAGATGAAAATTAAGAAAAATATAAAGAAAAGGAGAATCATCTCCATAATCCGAAATGATAAAAAAGAAGCAAAAATTTCTTTGGCCCTCTGTAATAAATCTGATCTATTTGCAGGTCCGATTTTTGGGATACGACATTTGCAATGCCTTTTGGTATTTTGTGGACTTTCAGTGGCCTATGCGCTGCGTGTGAACCTCTCTGTGGCTATTGTGGCCATGACTGATCGAAATGATTCAAATCCTGACTTCGATGTAAGTTTTCTTTCGATAATTTCTTTTATTATATTATTTATATATCGTCTTTCATTTCAGGAATACAAATGGACTGAGAAAACAAAATCTTTGGTGTTAAGTAGTTTTTTTTGGGGTTATGTTGTTACCCAAGTTCCTGCCGGCTCCTTGGCCCATAAATTTGGTGGTAAAGTTATGCTATTGCTAGGCATTGGAGTATGTTCCGTGTTAACGGTATTAACGCCAATTTGTGCTAAATTGGGCGACTGGAAGCTGGTATGTGGCTTACGAGTGATACAGGGTTTGAGTCAGGGATTTTTATTTCCTTCGACTCATACAATTCTATCGAAATGGGCTCCGGTGGAGGAAAGAGGTACATTAGGTACTTACAGCTATTCGGGCGCACAATTTGGTACTGTAGTTATGCTCGCCACAAGTGGCGTGGTAGCCTCGTCGTCTATGGGTTGGCCAGGTATATTTTACATATCCGGTGGCGTGGGCATGGTGTGGACATTCGCATGGTTTGCATGGGGAGCTAGTTCACCGGCTGAATATAAAAAAATCTCCCCAGAAGAAAAGAAACTTATAGAAACCTCATTGGGCTGCGCAAGCAAACCTGAAGAGAACACTGCACCCATGAAAACTCCTTGGTGCAGAATTTTAACATCAGTACCTTTCTTAGTGTTAACTTTGGTTCATTGTACGCACAATTGGGGCTTTTGGACTCTATTGACAGAGATCCCAACGTATATGAAAAACATCTTGGGCATGGATATCAAAAGTAATGCTTTGTTATCAGCTTTGCCTTATACGGCCATGTTTCTGATGTGCTTCGTCTTCTCCACTCTTCAATCGACGCTTAGCCGACATCAGTGCATACCGTTATCAGTAAGTCGCAAACTCTTCAACTCGATCGGTCATTGGATACCTATGATAACGTTAATTGCTTTGGGTTACGTGGGAGCTGATCGAATAAATTTAGCGATAGTCTTATTAACCATTACTGTCGGCATAAATGCGTCCACTTATCTTGGTTTTCAAGTGAATCATATTGATTTGTCACCAAATTTCGCCGGCGTTCTAATGGGCATAACAAATTGTGCGGCGAATATTATGAGTATTATTGCTCCTTTAATTGTAGGATTCATAGTAACCGATGAGGTACGTAAAAGATTTCTTTAAATCACAACAGAAAAATAAAATTTTTATTTTATTTGAAATTACTTTTTACATTTTTTAGAAAAGTTCTGCACAATGGCGCTTCATTTTCTTTATTGCTGCCGGTTTTTATTTCATTGGAAATTTATTGTTTGTGGTATTTGGTAAGACAACAGTACAATCTTGGAATGATATGGAAAGTTCACGTGTCGCGAAGGAACGTGATGGTGACTGTGCAGAGTCACAGCATTAAAAGTTCGAAATACTTTAACTTATGAATATTTCCTAGTCATGTAAAAGCCATAATACTGTTGACACCGAATCAGTTACATTATCTTTGTTTAATTGCCTAAGTTTATGTGTATATGTAATTTTTATAGATTTCTTTTCGAAGCCAATTAGCTGTTATTTATATATGTAACTTTGAATTAATTATAAGTTCTATTATATTATATAATAAATGTACAAAAATGAAACCAAAAGTACAATCGAATCGATTGACGACTGATTAAAAGAAATACGCGATGCTGCGGTATAACAAAGTGCATTGAATGCAAATGATACGCTTATCAAGTATTTTTTAGCATATTATCATACAATTAGCTGAGCTAAAATATTCATTCCCTGTGGACTGTCATAGTCATCTGATATATTGAGAATAATATTTCGATTTCTCCCCCTAAGATCTGATGTAATAATCAACAGTAAAGCTTCGCGGGAAAAAGGTTAAAAAAAAATAAAAAACAAACTACTCTGTAGTCTGTAGTAGTACTACTACAGCAGTCCGTTGTGTTGGTGCAGAAATCTATCCCTTAACTCTTAGCTTACGGTACTTTTCCAAACACTAATTGAATAACAAACCCAAGGTTGAGCGATATATTTTTTCCTTTCACTTTTACATTGGGGACTTTTCGTGCAGCGTTACTTTTTTCCCATCTGCTAGTTAGACAGGTTAGGCGAAAAATAGTGGAATAAAAATATGGTTATAGATAAAATGACTTCATATCTCAGAGCAATTTTGCTCTAAGTATTTGTAGCGAATTCGTTATAGACGTTTGTCTTGGCCCGTAGATAATTTATACTTTTATTAACAATTCTTTCTTTCGCTGTCTTTACGCCCTGTAAGTGTTCTTGTGTGCGAAATGTATCTACATTTGAATTTGGTAAACGGCTATTAACTATAACGTATACGACGTCTTTCTATGCCTTTGCTTATACGGCCTAGGTCCAGTTCTCAAAGCAATTAAGGCATGAACGGACAGACCGATTCAGAACGCGGCATCCATCGTCGACACGTACGCTTAATAACGCGTCGGATGGATATTGCCGGCAGCCGCAGATCACATTGACATATTGATGTTTCGCTGTTCCCACGAACAATATTTCACGTTTTACTCTCCTCGCCGAATATATGATGCACAGAAAGAAATTTTATAGTTTCATGGCTATCACTCGGTTTTGTTACTTTAAAAGTTAGCCTAAAAATATGCTACCATTTTTATGTTAATATCAAGCTATGTTAAATTTTATTTGAAAGCTCACAGAAAGCATTCGGTTTGCTCGATTCTAAGTTTTTTGTTGAACAAAACATAAAAAGCATACACTCCACACATCTTATGGAGTATATTAAGCTTTCGAAATTGATAGAACCAAGAACGTGGACTCGAGATAGACGCGCTGTTCATTATATCAATCGAACGAGAAATGATTCATCAAACGATTATGAATCTCTTGAAATCGAATCTGAACCACATGAAAACTAAATTGGATGGAAGCTTTTTTGCGACGACGATCCATATAATGCGTTATTTGAAAAAAATGGAAAAAATGTACTACTTTCTAAATCTCTGTACAAATCGTTGAAATAACTGGGTACAACAAACGGGATTGCAGACTTGGTATGGCACGGAATCAATTTTTAAATCTGTTTTTTTTTATAAATATAAAAAAAGAGGATTTTTTTTTAATCTTTTGTAATGAAAATTATTTCAGATAAACAATTTTATATGCACATTTATCCTGCTCAGTTTACCACACAATAATATATATTCCGGACATCTCGCACATTAAATCTTTAAAACAACGTAAGCGTTTATATGGAAAACTATTTTTTGTTTTTGTTTTTATTTATAAATTCTATTAGTTAACATGGTGTAACGCATCAAGGGTCATCCTTGCCCGACTCTAGTGTTTTACTTTGTCTTTATTGCAATTACAATAAATTGTGGACTTGTCTTGAGGAGATTCACGTATGAGAGGATATTATAAAATATATTTCATTAATTGCTTTACTTTTTTTTGTTTTCTAATATGAATCCATCACTCAGGGAATGTTTCCTGGGTAGAGGAAGATATAGGTAAGTAGTTGCAGCGTAGTAGATAAGTACCGGAAATCCGACCAAAGTAAAACATATCGCACTTGAGTACGATCGGTAGTGCCCGCACGCGAACGCTAACTTTGTAGTTACGTTTCCTCTCTAGCATGAGTTTTTCAATCGGCTCTAAACGGTATTCTACTCTTCTCCTTCCCTTTAGATTTAGCACTTTTCTTAATTATTCAAACTTAATTAGTGTAGGCACTTAACCCATTTGCTTAATGCATTCCAAGTCCTTTGTACTAAAAATTTAAATCGAGCTACACTTTATTCACTTAAGTCAATGGTTTCCAAACTTTTTTCCTATGTTTATGTTTCGAGATAAGGCCATCTGCACCTGGCTTCAATTTCCATTCTTTTTTGCATTACCCTTTCCTGTTTTTTTTACTCACTTATTTATTTACTTTTGGTATTATTTTAATTATCTCTTTAATTTAATTTTGATAATATCTATTTAAAGTTTTAATTTTAATTTTTATTTAAACTTTTATTTTAATATCTTTATTATTCAGATGATAATGGATTTGTGGCCGGGTTTCACTAAATAAATAAAATAAAATAATAAAAATAAATTAAAAATTGCCATAAGAAATTAGATACAACATTAAACTTATGCCCATATCACAGTTGAGAGAGACTAATTCCCAACAAATACACCGATAAGAACCGAAAGAGGGCAACTTATACTTATAAAGGAGTTATCCATCTTATAATTTAAAATCTAGTACCCCTTATCGCCTGATAACTGCAAAGCACGCAAAGTGACCAAATATAGGCAACTATAGCTTTTTATACCTTATACCACTTCTCGTACAAGGATATGCTTGGTTAGTACGGATGTATGCAATACGCACAAGCACTTGAGATAGACCCATCTTTTATTATTATTCCGACTGAGTCAGAATCACTTTCCGAAACGCTCTAAGCTTGTCCATCCGTCTGTCGGTCTATCTGTATTGTTCTTTTTCTTTTCGCAAATTTTTGGAATATTTTGATGAAAATTTGTACATCAACATGTTTTGGCGCCAAGGACGTTCGCTTAGGACATGGGTTCGGAACGGACCAACTTTTCGACCACTTCTCGTACAAGTCCTCATTTTGATATTTGTTGTGTGAATAACAGTATTAAGCGGAATGATGTAGGGGTTTTGATGGTGTGCCAAATCCCACTTTACTGTTTTTATTTCTCTAGTTTTACATCACTTTGTAATCAAAGACTGAAAATGTATTTCGGAAAAAATAATTTAAAGCACATATGTTCTCTGCATAGTTTAAACTAAACATAAGTGTATACAAGTGTTTGTAGATAATGATTATCGTAAATTTGTGATATAAAAAAAAAAACCTAGCGTATATATTTTTTATACAAACCATCGATGGAGAAGCGTATACTCATGTGATTGAAACGTTTGCAACATTTAGAAGAACGTTTCATGGTTCCTAGAGAATATATGCGTTCTTGATCCCGATAAATTTCTAAGTTTATGTAGATATGGACTATCCGTGCGTCTGTGTGAATGTGTAATAAAGCTTCCCTCTCTCTCTCTCTCTCTCTCTATTTTAAATTTGAAAAAAGCATTGAAAGCTTTTGGAAATAGATTGATATCTCGAAAAGTGGGCAGATCGGTCAGAGGACACGCCTAAAGCGCAAAGCATTGTTTCAAAAACTAAAAAAAAAAAGTTGCATTACATTTCTCGAACATTACAAAGGACACAAAGGTAAAAAACTGGTCTTCATACTCTATGGATGTGCAAATCTAGTCTTATCACCATCTCTCATTATAAAAATACTTCAATTATCAGCACATCTCGTCGTGCTGCTTTATTCTTAATTTACATTTTTATTTCTTAATTATAGATTAATTTCTATTAATAAATTGTCTTGCGATGCAACAAGAAGTTCAATATTCTTAAGCGCATAATTAATTCCTTTGTAGGTGACATACAATTCATTGTTATCAAGTATTTATTATGAAATATTATTCATCGCCTATGCTTGCGTGCAATCGATATGTATGCGTAGGCGGAAAAGAAAGTAAACTCCAACTGTTCTCAAATGATGCTTTTTTTCTTCAATCAATGGAGAAGCGTTTTGTTCAAAAAATTAGGGAAATTTTGAAATAAAATCAAATATTAAATAAATGATCCACAGGTTTATGCTCTCTCTTCTAAAGTAATCTCAGTCGCTTAAATAAAATTGTGCGAACGTTTTGACCAGTCCTCGAAACACTTATCAAACTTGACTTTCGATATAATTCCTTGATTCCCTGATAACTTCTATTAACTGAAAGCGATTTCTAAAACAAAGTTCTTTCAATCGAGAAGGGCGGAACCAGTCAATCACAACGTCTTTAAACGAGTACGATGGCAGGCCGTGAGTTCAATTTTTGTTAGAGAAAGTAAAGCGGCTTTACCTTGAAGCAAAGGATAAGGAGATACAGGTGTTCGCTTCTCTCTTAGGAATTGATTCATATAAACAAGTGAAGCTGATATCGTAACTGTATCTACTTTAATAATTAATTAGCGATCTCTGAATGCAAAATTTCTATTTAGTTTAACATCTTCACTAGTAGTTAAGCCTCTATACTTTTTAATGTCTTTAGACCAATTGTAAGGCTTTGATTACGCCAGTGTTTCGTCTCCACAACACACTTTTAATATATCCAACATATCTGCCCTGTTTTTAAATGCAATTGGATGACAGGTATCTATCCAATCTAAGAAAAAAAATTGCATTTCTATTCGAAACAGAAAAATTTGAAACTTTAAATTTCCCCTTATATTATGAACACCATTTCATAATTACGTTTCTTTAAAAAATATTGGAAGAGAGAAGAAGAGGAAAATTTATTGATATTTTTTTGACCATAAAATAAATAACAATCAAAATGTAATTTTAGTGAAATTAGGTTCAATCGATTTTTACAGATTCCTCACGATTGGATAGTTAGTTAGTCTGCCTCTTAACATTCAAGTCGTAACAGGAATGTTTCAAAGTAAACTAACATGGGCGTGTGTATTAACGGTTTATTATTGTCTGGGTTTAATCACTAGCGATAATCTTTCTTTACTTTTTCAGAAGGGAAGCCAAAAAAACGCAGACAGAGATCTTATTATAAGGATAAATGCGAAATGCAGATGTAGTGGAAAACCTAAGTGAAATCGACCGTTTGCTGTTCTGCATGGTAAGTACAGAGAGAGTAGAAGCAAAGGGGATCAAATTTTTGGCAAGAAATTAATTTATCAAGAAAAGCTAATGATGTTGAAATAAAAAGTGAATTCTGTAGATAATTATTTACATTTACTTAACAACTGTCGACAATGGATAAATTAGAAAAGAAATAATTTGACTGAAAAGAAGAATATGTTAAATTCATTGTGTGATATGAATGAAGTGAAATATGCTCGGGACGGCAAACATGTATAATATTTCTATGACCGGATGGTAGGTAGCAAGACTTTTTTCATTTCCATCTTGCGAACTTATCCAAACGATTAGGCGTTTTTCTAATTAATTAACATCTGGGCCAAGTTCCGTGACTGGAACACCTTGGCGCTTGTTGTTTTTTTTTCATTTCAAAAATGAGTAAAAACTTCCAAAACAAAAAAAAGTTGCTTCACATCTCAAAGGAAAAAAAGCTACCTTTTCTCATAAGTCTCTCGAAATTGAAATGGAAAAGTTTTACTCGCAATATGTATCGGAAGATTTCGGAAGATTATTAACCTATTAATCTCATTAAATCAAGCTATTGGCACTAGCTTTTGTATGTGATATATAATCATGGCCATGTCTGTGCGTCCCTATAATCCAAATTCCAATGGACTCTCCCACCAGACTTTAGAAAAATTGCAAATTTTTAGGGTACCATACGGTAGTCATGCGTTTATCTATTGGACTGGGTGTCTGTGAAAACACATTTGCTATGTAAATATTTTCAATGGATTTTCGAAGACAATTTTCATCTCATTTTTGCTGTCGTTAGATTAGTTGCAAGCAGACCCTTGTTTTATGAATTCGCTTACACTTAGTGAAAATATGAAAATTAAATATTTCAAGCGTAAAATAGTTTTCCGTAAAACACACATATAAAATTATTATGTTATTTTCTATGCACTTTGCATGTATTGCACTTTAACGATATTACGCCTCGTTTACAGTCAGTTAAATTGCATTTTGTTGTTTTATAACGTTTTAGATTTTCTTTATATCAACAGCTTACCTATAGTCGCGTTTTATTTATTAGCATTTTTACTACATAGAAGAGAGAAAAACTTCGAATTTCCATAATACTAAGTGTGTAGATTAATATTTGAAGACCTTCATGGAACGATTTAATTTGTATCACAATGTCATCTGTCTTCCTCATATCAAATTACTATCCTTAGCCTTTACGCCACAGCACATATATTTTCGCAGAAGTGCACACGAAAAAAATATGTTTTTGATACTTCAAGAAAAAAGCCGATATTAGCTTGAGCGATTACTTTTCCTGTTCAACCGGAGTTAACTTCGGCTATTATTTGTCTTATTAAAATCAAAACATTGTTGGTGAGTAATGAGGGTTGAAATGTAAAACAGTGCGCTTCGATAAACCGAAACGAAAAAATTCATAATGCAAGCCAGGGTAATCCTTAACACTGATAGTAAAGTAAAATATTCATGGCGCTAAGCTTGAGGCGCTACTCAGTCAAGTTAGGCAAATCCAATGCAGAAAACATATTTTAAACGATGGTCTGTAAAGTGGCGAGCAGCGCTTTTCTTCTTATTACGATAATAGAAAATGGGGTTTTTTTAATCGATATTCTTAAAGTGCTGGTTGTTTTTATACCCATCACCGAACGGTGAGGTTATACTTATTTTGCAGAAACGTTTATAACGCCTAGAAGGAAGCATCAGAGACCACGCAAAGTATATGCATTCTTGATCAGCATAAAATCTTAAATCAATTTGAGCATGTCCATCTGTCCGCCTGTGTAATGTCTGTTGTAAACATTTTCCTTGCCGCAAAAATGAAACTATCGACTTCAAGTTTGAAGAAGCTATCGATTGCAAGTTCTTGCACACAGGTTGGTGTTGAAAATGGACCAAATCAGGCGAAGGACACACCCACAACTGTTTTTCAAAGGAAATGAAAAATCGATTTTTTGCTCATTACATTATAAACTATAGCAAATAAATGTACAAAAATTTGAACGCATATGCTATGGGCCATGATATACCATCTGTTCCAAAAATGGAAAAAAATTGATTACGCTTACCTAATATTTAGTGCCTCAAAATTTAATTTTTTATTTGAATACCTTTATAACGCGCAGAAACAAGCTTCAAAAGCGCTATAAAGCATACAAATTCTCGGCGAATTTCAAATTTGGAATGCACTTAAACATATCCGTCTGTCTGTTTGCACAACTTTTTAGTATTTGCGGTAAACATTTTCCCGTTAGCGAAAATGAATGATATCGTCTACAAACTTTCAAAAGAATTTGGAATTGACCTAAACTTTTCAAAGGACACATGTGTGCTTACTCGGTAACGGCATAACACTTACCCATTAGGTTGCGATCACTTCCCAGTCTCTTTCTCTTTCCACACCGTTTTCCGACCGTCACCATATTGCACGAATACAGAGGAGATTCCCTAACTGATTGATCATATTAAGAAAGAAAATAGTTGCTTCGATTTTAATATTTGCCTTAAAGAAGCATCTCATCTGAAATAGGTTGAAGAATTCCTTTCCTTGGTCAATGAATTCGAAAAATGGTTTATGTCTACGTTCTCACTAATCACAAGTGACTAATTTTTTTCTTGCAGTTTTTTTGACTCTGCATCATTCTTGATATTCTGAACAAATAGTGACAGTAAAACAAGTTCGGTAGAGTCAATAAAACCCGACAGCCCTAGATTCTAGCACTTTAAGCTTTTGGTCTTAGAATTTATGTCTCTGGCAAAGTTAATAATAACAATAAAACATTCAAACATGAATTTTGTTATAAAACACGACTGGTAAGCCACGCGACACAAAAAAAAGAGAAGAAGAATACTTTAAGATTTGCGACGTATCTGTGATTTTGCTCAAAGTACGGCGAAAAGTAAGATAAAAATAAATCATTAAATTTTTACATTTTTATTAAAATTTCCACATCAAGCTCTAAAATCATTTAATTTGGCTCAAGAGTTTGTCATTATCAGAAAAAAGAAGCCTGCCCTGCTATATATAGTCATATTGTAAATGGATTGTAAAAACATATATAAAAGGTATTTAGGATTAGTTTCTTATTTATATATATTTAATGCCTAAACAAATATTTTTAAATTTTTTATTCATAAGTAATATCGTCGTAAAAATGGCCTCATGCTTTAATCTACTGATATACGGCTTGTTTGTTTTAAGTTTTAATTAGTGTGAGAATTTTTCTCCATAAAAGTACTAAAGAAATATAATAACAAAAAACTGATTATGAATTTAAAATTTATATATTTTTATGTCTTCCATGTAAATAATGATTTAGGGCAGTAAAGCAAAATACAAAACGGGACCTGCAAAGACAAGCTGCAACAATCGTCAGATTGGTTGCGGAGCGAGCAGTTCATTCCTTTCAACTTTGCTGACATGTTCCTTTCCTTACGTCAGCAATTCGTTAGTAGACATGGGGTACGACAAGTTCAAAAAAATCACTCCATACTACTTCCATACTTGATTTGCTTCAAAATTAAAAATGATGATAATAACAACAATTATTCACTCGCTTTGGTTATATTACACTAAAAATTACGATTTTTATGAAAGACCGTATATTGGAGGATGCCCAAAATATCACATGACGTCATTCAGATTAAGCAAGCTTAATTTACTTGCCAAAAATTGTAGTATTTTTTATTTTCCGCCATAAACAGCTAGAAATTAGGTTTTCTAAGGTCTTGCTTTTCATAATAAAACCTGTATAGGTTGGGGTCTCAAAAATAGATCAATGTGATCCAAATTCCATACCGTTAATTTTTTTTGCTCAATCGCTACTATAGACTGATGTTCACCATAAAATATTAAAAATTAAACCTTTTTCCGAAGAGCCTACTATTCGTGAGAAATCTTATATGGAGTGGAGGGGCCCAACAAATAGACTTAGGTGTTTCAAAATTGGCCCCTTTAATTGTTATATGAAATTATTGCCGTCAACAAATTTTTATCATAAAACCGTTAACAATTATTCCTTTTTAGCGTATAAGAATTCTTATATACGGTGGTATCCCAAAATAGACCTACGTGGTTCAAATTTGGTCGAGTCGATTTCTTTACTATTATAAACCAATTTTGACCATGGTATATTGAAAATTAGACCTTCTGACCATATAAAAAGATTCAGTTTTCGTACGAACGGTTAAATGATAGAGGGTCCAAAAATTATCCCAGGCGATACAAACTTTCCGCACCTATTTATAATGCCGAAATACTACTACTATTAATGCCAAATGTTGTTATGTTTGTCCAGAAATTTTGAAAATTACAATTTTTTTCCATATAATAACTTTTCATATAAGGCATTGTATGGCGAGTGGCCCAAAATGTTCGTCCTTACGTCAAAGCACATCAGTGTCCCAATTTTCTTCAAAAGATCTTAAATATTTGCGGCCCGTGGCTTGAATATAATATCAAATGGACAGACATCGGACGAACAGACAAGCTGAAATCGATGCAGAAAACGAATCTAAATCGATATGTAGAAAGTAGATCTTTCTTAAGCTCTTGTGCATGTTACACCCGTCTACATAAACGTAATATACTTTGCACCTTTGCACAACTTTCTTGTAGAGTGTAATAATAAATAAAAACACTGTAGTGAGCCATAGTCCGTAAAATAAGGCATTATATGCAAAATGATTTGCCATAACAAGTGAAAATGTCTCGAAAATTGCGATCTTTAGGTTGAACAGAAGAACATAAGACGGACAGACGGAGAAACAGACGAAAGCTTACATCGTTTCAGAAAGTGATTCTTAATCGATATAATAAAAGAGTCTATCTTAACTCCTTCCTACCACAATTAGTGTAGGACGTAATAATAATAATTATGGTAATAATAATAATAATACGTTTATAGTCGCCATACTTAACTCTTTGTATTAAGACTGAAATGCAGCATGTGCTGACCATATGATCAGAGACGGTGTTATATACTAACGTCACACCTTTGTTAGATTTACATGAGTAACATCAAATAAATATGTGGTTCGTTAACACTACAGTCGTTTATCATGGCGTTATCGTGTCCGTCCGTCCACTTGCTATTATTACGTTTCCGGCTTTAATAGTTTGTGTACATTCTTGTGTAATTAATCTGAGGTTTATCTCTCTTTATCTGTCTTGATAAATTCATATTTCAAAATCAGCAAAATCGATTCGTCAAGTTATTTAAAATTAAGAACATTTGTAAAACTATAAAAGTCTTCATAAGCGCTTTTTCTGCAAAAGCATTTTTCTTAATGTTTACTTTCATTATTTGTGTTCGTGTGTTGTTTTTGGGTTAGTTTTGAATATGAGTAACATTGACACTTCAAATTATGTAATATAATTGCTACATGTACATAGCATGTTACGCTTACTTTATTGATCTAATAGGTTGGAGGGAAAGTTCTGTCGTATTTTAAAGAAAATATTTGAATTCATTTATAAAATTACCTGTTTTATATTAATCAATTATATATGCTCCGTTCTTTGTTACAATCTTTTGCCATCTTTCAGGTGACCTGGATTCCTGTTTTGTAGAAGTTCTCGTCCTTGGAGTTGAAATAGTCTGCAACTGCCTTTGAAACACTTTCAAAAGGCTTGGATTTTTTTCCAGTTAGATAATTATGCAGAGATCTGAATAGGCAATAATCAGATTGTGCAATGTCAGGTGAATATGGTGGGTGATTAAGGACTTTCCAGCCTAACGAATTCAGTTTTTGTTGTATCACCATTGCAGTATGGGATCGAGTATTATCGTGGAACACTATTCCTTTGCTACACGCTAATGGGGACCTTTTTTTTTATAGCTGCATTCAATTTATCCAACTGACCGCAGTACAGATCCGCCTTAATGGTTTTTCCCAGTTTCAGCAACTCGTAGTACACTGGACCTTTCCTGGCCCACCACAAACAAAACAGTACTTTTCGTTGATGGATACTTGGTTTTCGAACAGTTACTGATGATGTTCCTGGTTTGCACCAAAATTTTTCTTTCTTAATATTCTCGTAAAGAATCCACTTTTCATCCCCAATAACCAGCTTGTCCAAAAACGGTCTCACATTGTGTCTAATCAGATATTTACAAGCAACCGACGCGTTGCTTCCTTTTTGGAATTCATCAAAATGCAGTGTCCTTAATGCGTACCCCTTCATATAAGCCTCTAATGGCTGATTTCAGATTTTGAAATATTCATCATAACATAAATGAATGACCAACGGGCATATTCTGAGCAAGATCGATGGGAGGCGACACAGTCCACAAAGTAACGTTTTGTTTTGTGATTTGTATGACCTAACAAACTCGTTTCATAAAAAAATTGATATTGGAATATTTTACTGTGATAGCTCCTTCAGAATAAGTAAAACACGATGTTTACTCTTACGACTAGTGACTGGTGACAGCGCCAATACAGGTGCATTAAATCCTAAGAGCCTATTAAACAACGGCAATTGAAAGTTGGTCAAAGGCAAAACCTTGAAAAAATTTAATTGTTAATAATCGAGGCATTGGATTGATCAAGGAGATATAGAATTATTATATAGCACAAGTTTTTTAGAGAAAGAAGAGCGAAGCAGAAATTGCTCTCTTGTGAACCTGTCGACCACTCGAGTAGAGTCACATTAGATGCTTGCATATATTTTGATCAGTTTTTCACTTAAAGAAGGCATTTGTTGAGAAATTATTAATACAATCAAAATATTTTCCAACATTTTGTACAACTTTTTCCCATCTTTCTGGCAATACCGTGTCGAAAGAACGATATTGGTTTGACAGCGATCCAACCGTCGATCCATTTTGGGACTTCTTCAGCCATGCCATACTGCATCGATCTGAACCAGTGGTAATGAGAAAGCGCTATGTCTAGGGAGTACGCTGAATAGAACTTCTCGTTCGAGCTGCAACAGTGTATTCTTCACAATTCTTTCAACGTGCGGCCCGATGTTGCCATCCGATGTTGTGTTTGGTAATCACTATTGCTGGTGTCTTTTGCTACAATGCATGGTTCAAATTATTCAATTGACGGCGGTCGACATCTGCAGTAACAGCTTTATTCGGTTTTAGCAGCTCGCAATACACTGCACCTAGGTGATCCCATTTTAGGCACAGTAAAACTTTATGGTCATGAATATCCCGTTTCGGTGTCTAAGTGCTTCCTAGACTAATCCATAACATTTTGAGCTTGGGATTGTCGCAGCATGTCCACTTTTCATCGCTGGCCATAGTTATAAACCATAGAAAATTTTCCTTTTTCTGCCTAGCAAGCAATGAAACCATGATGTTCAAACAGTTCGAAATACGATATTCACTCAATACGTTTGGCAGCCGTTTTCCCTCCATCGCATGTATACGTCTAGAAACAGTTTATTCGACAACTGTTAAGCTGTTCGAAAGTCCTTTGAAAGCTTGAATCGGGTTTTCGTCCAAAAAGTCTTTCACTGTCGTCGAACTTTTTTCGTCTTCTAAGTCATTCTTGTCATTGACATCAAAATCACCGCTTTTAAATCGTTGAAACCAAAACCGACAATTGAGATATGATGGAGCAGCATCACTATAAGCTTCTGATAGTGTTTGATAAGCAGTTTTTCTGAAATCCAACAACAAAAGTAATGAATCCCGAACATGCAATTGTGAGCGTTCCGTGATTAGCGCCTATAAGCACTAACTTACACAATAGCACTGAATGGAAAACTGTTATTTTATGTAGAGACAGGTCAAAGTCATCGAAATTAAGCGTTGTGTGCAGTTATACTTCGCACTACTTTATTCATTTCACCAATAGGTGCTGCCGATCAAAATACTTGTAAACACCTACCATCATGCAATTAATTTTTGTAGAAACAATGAGTATTTCTCCCTCTCTCTCTCTCTTTTCCTCAAAACATGGATTATTTAAAAAAAAAATTCGTGATACATCGTAAAACTTCTGAATCAACCTTAGGAAGAAAGTTGACTGCATCTCCAAGCCAACTTGCGCATACATTCATTTAAATAAATTTTGAGAATAAGACCAGCCAAAAGACCAGCCGAAGAGAAATATTAGAATTTTAAATATGAAGATCTGGTATCAGGAAACAGAGCTAAGAAGTTACATACAATACTAGAACCTGATTGTGCCTGTAACGTTCTGGTATTATTCATCAATTTAGTTCGGACCCAAATTCTTAGCGAGAAAAAATGTTTTCTAAAAATACTTTTTAAGATGTTTAAAGTATCCTCCTTATCGTTCACACGTTGATAATTAATTTTTTTTTTATTGCACCCATTACCGTAAGGTGGACGGTATATTTATTGTTTGACAACGTTTGCAGCACCCAGAAAAAAACTTCAGAGATCCTATCACATTATTGATCAGCATCAAATCTGAACCGTTCTAAGCATGTTCGTCAGTCCTTCTGTCCGTCCGTCTGTTAGTCGTAAAAAGGAAGGAATCTGCTACAGACACATGATATCAATTTTCGGCTTTATTCTACAAAAATAGAAAAAAACAGTCACGCCCACCCAAGCATTTAAAATGCGGAAAATTAGTTTATGCCTTTTTTTGAGTCTTTTTTACAATACTAATAATGGATATAAAGGAGCCGAATATAATTTTCTAACTTGTTTTTATATAAAATATTTAAAGAAAAACGTATAAAAAATTTTTTTTATTTAAATAAATATTTTGCGAAAAAAAAAAATTCCACTTCACAAATCAACAAAAGGTTGGCGATGTTTTGATGTAAAAATAATTTCTATTTTGCTTTCAAGTAAGAAAGTCATAAACACGATCTTTATAAATTCTTATTTATACAGAAGAGAAGAAAGCAAATGACAATTTTATTATAAGCAATTCTTTGGTGATTTTTTTTTTTTTTTTGGCATTTTGTTTATTTATTTATTTTGTTTTTGTTTTTTCCTTTCTACAGCATTTAGTAAATATTTTCTTTTACCTTTTTTTCCGTATAATATAATTAATTATATTTCCAGGTGAAATGTATATAAAAACTGTCTCTCTGATTAAATTATTGTAATAAAATGAAAGATATGAGGAAAACGGTTGCTCTTAGGAAAAATATAATAAAAACGAAATGAAAAGGAAGACGTATCGTAACAATGAAACAATTCGATAAAAGTTAGTGAATACTCGTCACTACTCCGTCAGTCATGCAAAAGTTTGTTAGCTTTTCAGTAAGATATGTCAGTCATTTTTACGAATATACGGGTTATGTCCATTGTTAAGTAGTGCAGATGACATGCATGCAAATAAACACTATGTTTGCGAATAACTCTCATTTACACGTTTCCATGAGATGATAAGCTTATAAGCAGGCACTGACGTCAGTAAATGATTCTTATGCATATGTATATAGATCTTTATATGCCTTTTTTCGCGTTACTTTAGTTAAGAAGTTTATCATACATATGTGTTACGGTTGTCTCCAGTCGCAGTGATAAACTTACTGTGCGTGCGTGGTTCGACAAACAAAAACGTCTCCATATATATATATATATATATATGTATAGATAAATTTGTCGTTAAGTACTAATTATTATCAGCCAGAGGGCTTATCACATTCTTCAAGAAAGTGTTTTGATATTATTTTTTAATCTTACGTCTTGTGACTTATGCCTTAAAGGAAAATTACAATAATTATTTAATTTGATTGAACGCCTTTCAAGTAGCTCATATCTAAGATATGTGCCTTTTTGTCACGTTTTTTTCCAAAACCTATACCAATTGTTACTAGGTTAATAACACTTACTATAAAAAAATAAAACAACAACAAGTAAAAAAATTATATTTTCTTTGTAACCATCACAATTATCCTATAACAGATTGAACAAAAGACAATAATATATGTTAGCGTACTCCTTAATAGTGGCTGGGTTTTTGCAGAATCATTTTATTGTGTATCTGTTCTAGTTTAGGTCTTTTTAGTTTTGGTTGTAAAGACATGTGGGCGTTGCAGTCGTGTTCCTTGACCTGCTCTTAAACTCTTTTGCAAATTTGTAGTCGATATCTTCATTTTTGGAAAGGGGACAATGTTTGCCACAGATACTAGATAGTTGCGTAGACGGACAGATGGCCAGACACACAAACAGACATGCTTAGATGTATTCCGAACTTGTATCGGGCCAAAAATTTATATATTTTAAGGAACTTTTAAAATCTGCGCGTTATAAAGATATTGAAAAAAATAAAATTTTGATATACTTCAATATACGGTAAACATGGTAAGCGGTTAGTTTTTCCCATCTGCGTACGTCACCCACAGATTGTTTGTATATTTATATGCTGTAGTTTATGAGCAATGAGCAAAAAGCCAATTCTTTATTCCTTTTATAAAGCAGCGATGTTCTCAGTTTACGTGGTACTGCAAGCGTGTCCTTTGACCGATTTGGGCCATTTTCCATTTCAACCAGCTTGCAAGAGCTTCCAATGGTCCTGCGAATTCAAAGTCGAAATCTTCATTGCTGCGACCAGGAGAATGTTTACAGTAAACATTACACAGACGACAGGCGGACATGCGGAAACTCGGAATTCGATGCAGATCAAGAGTATATATACTTTGCCGAATCTTTGAAGCTTCCCTTTGACGTTTTGACAAAATGAGTAATCACCCTCATCCTTCGGTGATGGATATAAAATCGAAAGCATTTGTATTTGGTACCAAGAAGAGGTAGGGTACTTTATCTGTGCATTTTATTTATTCTATATATCAACGATCCCCGTCGACGATTAAATCCAGCCATATCATAATTTACGCAGGCGATGTTAAAGAGTTTTCTTACTCTTCCTTGGTGCTCACTAAATTTTATGAAATTAATTATAAAAAAATGCAAGAAGCTCTCTGTTTCAAGGACGAATTCACAAAAATTCAAAAGCGTAAATTCTTTCATCGATTTACGGGATTATATTCAACCAAAGATTACGTTTCACTCTGCATACTGAGTTTTCTTTAAGTAAAACCAGGTTGTCGCTAGATTTCATTAAACGGAGATCCAAGAAGTTTAACGATCCTTGCATTATAAAAACGCTATACAGAGCATGAGTCAGACCAACACTTGAGTATGTCTCTTTTGTGTAGTGTGCTTCCTACAGATGTTGTGTAGTGTTAAGTGAATCCACTCAAAAGCAATTCTTGCTATTTGTGTTTAGAAATTTGGTTTGGGGCCTGCTTGCCTCCTTACCACAATAAGTTGCTTCTGTTAACCTTACCGTCACTTGAGAAACGTAGATTTATTCTTGGTGTTTCCTTCTTAAGTCAGTTAATAAATGGCACAATCGTATCGCTCAAATAACTTGCTAAGATAAACTTTAATCCATAATCGTTTCTCTAGGAATTTTATCTTCAAAAGGCTTAGTCAATGTAAATTACGAGATTTTCAAGCTGTTCAGACTTGTTTGCAGAAACCTAAGTCACATTTATTCACTTAATCTTGCTATCGGACTCTTTCAAAAGCACTATCCTTAATACCCGGAATTTGCCTATGTCGTATTTAAACTGACTTGCAGTCTTGACGTCTTACTATGATTCGAAAATTAACAGGCGCTGTTTACTGCTATCGGTCGCCAAGCTTTTGCATGTTTGCAACGGCTTAGGAGTTCACTCGCAACTCGGATGGGCACCGGCCGTTGGTATGCCCCTGTGCTGGGTGTGTACATGCCTTTTTACTTTTTTTTCTCTCTTTTTTATTTGTACATAAATTTTATTCTTCTCTTTTTTTTTTCTCTTTATTTCTCTTCATAGACTTTGTATTAGTTTTTAAAAATAATTAGTATAAGATTTACTTCCAAGCGTCAATTGCATTCGGCTGTCAATTTATTTCCTATGCAAATAAATAAATATAATAAAAAAAATAATAAATTCAAATTTTTAATAATAATCAGAAGCACAAAACATATTTCAGACAACCACGAATAGTATCTATTTTTGGTACGCACAGGACTCTGTGATTTTAATTAATACGTCTTTATCGCCTTTCCCTTATGTCATTCCTTATAGAAATTCGTGCAAAATTTTATTTATTTAATCGTTTTTTGTTTCACCTATTCCTACAAAATTTAGCATTAATTTTAGTATGTGAACACGTTTGTAGTATAAATTTACATATATATACATATATAGTGGTATGAATAAGTTAATCATAATAACCGCGTAGAAAAAAGGAGAAAAAGAAAAAAATTTCATAAAAAATTGCCTTTGTCATCAGTCATAGTGTTCCCCACTAACAATGCAAAAGCCCCTCCTACGTCTTCTCCTCATTTGATCGTTTTAATTATAAACCGACTTAAACGCCGTCGCTGGATTATGTTTTTCAATTATCGGCTCGTTCGCAAGCAGTTGCAGTTCCATAAAAAAATACTTGACTTGGTGGACCCTCGCTAAGCATGTTATATTCGATTCTATTTGCAGTCTTATGTAACCAATACACATAAAATTCGCCATAAAGTGAAGATAACTTTTAGTTTTATCGTGTTTTACTTAGTTATTCGAGAAAATATATAACTAATTTTATTACTTGAATCAAAAGAATAAACTTCCACTGAATCGATTCATGTGAATGTGGAAGAAGAAAAAAGGCAAAAGCTGTTGAGTTGGGCTTCCTGTTATTTTGTCAACACCTAACTATGAAGCAACAGAGTTCCTCCCAGTAGAATAGCATAGGCTACTGCTGACGATCATTGTAGAGGTTCCTAGAGCGGCTCAGCTACTGAATCCACAAGTTCTGGCAAATGTTTGCTACGTAGCTCTTCATCGCCAACCATCTCCCTTTTGCAACTTATATGGGCCACACGAGTTCTTCTGGCGTAGGCATTTCCCAAAACTTCAAGCGCAATTTATTGCTCTGTTGTCCAAAATAGGTGGAGTTGTCCAAAATAAGCAGAGTTATCCGAACTGGACAGAGTGGAAAAACACCTAATGCGCGTCTTCTGCTAGCACACACTGGCAAAATCGCGCATTACCCTCGCACTTGAAGCGGTGGACGTAGGCTTTCAAGCAGCCATGTTCCGTAAGCTACATTATATAGAAATTATTATATATATTTCCGCGAGAACGGGTGTTTAATTTTTGGTATCAGACGGTATGTCTAACCCCCTGTTAGGAAGCGATCTCATCGGTTTTGCCATTTACCATTTCTGCCTAGGCGGTATTCCTCCCTTGGGTTCAGAACTGGCTGTTATAGCTTCTTTTTAACTAATAGATCGATCGCAGGGCATCATCACCGGACGTTGTACGAAACTAACTGCATACTACACGATTGGGGATTCATCGCTCGACAGCATAAAGAGCTCACGTATAGCATTATCGATATTATCACTTTAACCAGTTGGCATTTGCTCTCAGTCTTTTTAGAGCAATGCTCGAGTTCACTGCTTTCGAGGTGGTAAGAATTAGAGCACTCTTCAAATTACTCCACGATACTTAAGAACTTCCATAATGGTAACCTCTTAGTGCTCCACTGAGATGCGCCATATTAAACAAATTCTGTCTAACTTTCTTTCCTAATATATGTTTGTTAGCCTAAGAAAAGGCTTCTTATATTACTGTAAATTTAAATACATAAATAAATAAATAATTTTAAACGCGTCTGGCATTTCGTGAACCAGAAAATGTAGCTTTAGTTTAGTCAAGTAATCCGAAAGGTTATGTAAAGCGTTTGCTAAGGAAATACCTTTAATTCCACCTTTTTCAGATAACACAACTTTTAACAAACTGGACACACACAGAGAGAGAGAGAGAAAGAAAGAGACAGAGATTGAGAGAGACAGAGAGGGAAAGAGAGAGAGAGAGAAATGAGTTAATTAAAATTTATGACATTATTTGTTTTTCAATGCTTGTTGCATTAAAAATAGTTTTTTGTTTATGATGGCTATGAAAAACGAAAACTACTTTTCGCTCGGAGAATTACGACTGCGAATGTATACAAAAATGTTGTGCTAATAATAAAAAAATCGAAGAAAACAATTTCTTTATAAAATAAAAATCAAAATGAAATTTAAATGCAATAGAAACGAAAATGTATTTCAAGCAGAAAACAAAGCATGCCAACGTTTATAAATATGCATAAAATATTTCCAAGTATGTACGCAGTTTTATCAGTAATATTATGTTAATAGTTTTTGTCGTTTTGAAATGGTAAACAACAATAAAAATCCAATAAAAACCAGATATATTGTAAATATACGAAACACTATAGCGTTAAAGGTAATATCAGTAACTAATAAATTTTGAAAACAACAACAGCAATTTAGTATTAATATTAGTAACAAGTAAGAAAATTAAAATCGATGAGGACCGAATCTTTTATACCCATCACCGTTTAACCCAAAAAGGGACAAAAGTATGTAATAGGGAGTGGGCGCAGTTGATTTCTTCTATTTTCAAAATAAACGTTGCCGTCATATAGGCATATGGGCTTTGTAGGCTTGTCCATTTAAATATTTAGATCAATTTCAAATTCTTTTCCATCATCCTTCGGTGATGGGTATAAAAATTATACCTACGACGCTCAGAATACTCAAAAAGAAGTTGGAGAGTCGATCGATGCATCCAGAAAAATGGCAGAGGTGTTTAGAGAAAGAAGAAAATATATAGAGAGAGGATGTGAGAAAGAGGGAGAGAGAGAGATGATATGTGAGAGACGGGGAGAGGGTGTGTGTGAGAAAGAGGGAAAATGTGTGTGAGAGAGAGGGAAAGTGTGTGTTTGAGAGAGAGGGAGAGAAATTGAAAGAGAGGGGTTTGAAAATTGGGTGACAGAGAGAGAGACAGGAAAAAAGAGAAACAGTGTGGCCGAGGGAACAAAAAGGGGCAAAGGAACAAAGAAACGAGAAAATCTATTTACGACATGTTCGAAATTAAGTATATATGACCTTGTTGTAGTTTATTGGTTTTCTAGTTCAAGTCGAAGAGCTTTTCTCCTTTTACCACGAAAGCAAGAGTCCAGGGTTCGGTTTCTACAAGCCGTGCTTTTCACCTCACACAAGGATGCATCATAAAAATTCGTTTACAGACTTTTAAAAGATTAAACTGAAGAAGTCTGTGAAATCGTATTGGGAAGCGACAGGAACCGTATGGTCATCACATCTAAAGTCTATTAGACCGTTTTCTTAATATTAGAATACCATATATATTACTTGCAAATGAATAATTTTTACGCCTAAAGGATATTCGTAAGGCAATTCATTTTTTCCAACCATTGGCTGATGAGAACGCGTACACATTTGGCAATATCAACCATACGCTCGATGGCTTTAGATAATTCCTTTTCTTATGTCATTAAAAGAATTAGGTCGCCAGTGTGGTTTCTTTTCCGAGTTATCGTATTGCCCGTGCTATTTCCAACGAATGGAATTAGTCGAATCTAACAAATCAATGTTATAAGTTTGACATTTCGTCTTACCGCTTGTCTCTCTGTAAGAACGACTTTTTAAGGTCACAAAACGTGATTAAGCATTGGCAGTTGTACTATAATTCAAAGAGTATTGTTCGGTTTGAAATAAACTAGTGGTCCGATCGTAGCGTAATCGAAGTGAAAAAATCATTAGAAGATGTCTAATAAAAAAGAAAACTTTTTGGACAAATTCGGATATAATTATACGACATGATCTCCTCTCAGCTCGACAAATTTTAAAGGACCCAATTATCGAGAAATTCAAAATCCCTATCCCTTCTCTATCCGTCTACTTCTTTTGTTCGAGCACATCTAAACGATGTTCGTAACTTGTATTTGTACAATCACGTGTAAGTGAAGACATTCTATATTTAATCATCCCAACTGACAGAGCAGATCTCACATAATGTTTATCGGTTTGTAACGACGTAGAGTTTTACCTAATTGTTAAAATTTGAGCTTATCGTTTGTCTAGTTATGTTGGGGCAACACACAGTGAGTAAACCACTGTCTTTGCAAGAAAATTCCTTCGGTGGAAGGGCAGTCTATCTATTAGAATTGATCTTTCTAACTCAGCGATTTGTACACCACCGGATGATAACACACACTGCTTCTTTTATAGTCACTTCAGTTTATTACACATTCACGCTATCATTTACTCAATCACTGTGCACACTATATTTACTTACACGTTCCCGATTTAAGAGTGTCAGCTATTTTTATCCACGAACGGAGATAAACAGACGTCTTTTTAGGTCGAAAGCCATAGCCAGAAGAAGGACAAAACGAAAATCGGGCGTTTACGATACGATTTGTCGAAGCGGCGCCGTTATTCGTTAATAATCCGAACTCATTCAAAATTAGATAATTGATTTTCGCATGAAATTAAACACCCCTAACTCGTCCGCCAGAGTCATATCTTAACCTAGGTAACTTACTCTTAACCTAGGTAACTTACTCTTAACTCTTATCGTTAACTCACAGTATGGAAGCAAAACGAGACCAGACTTTGGAGACCAAAAGGCCTCGTTCTAGCATCTGTGAAGAAATTATTCAAAATTCGAATTTGGCTTTGCTAAAAGGAACAATACTAAGCTTGTTTATTTTCTACGGCTGTTCAACAAGCACCAACTTACCGACTGCCCAAAAATTCGACATGTGGTTGCCTGAACGCTTCCTCCGTGAGATGATGAAAGTAATTCGTTTCTTTGCGGTTCTGTCTATTATTGGGACACATACTTGTTGATCCTGTCGTGTAGCCTCAGACAGTTTCTGAATTCGAAATAATTAAATATAGATGAGGATAAGGCTCTTATTTACATAAATATTGTCTGCTTTTCACAAATGCTTTCAATAAATTTGAAAAAAAAAGGTACAAAATACTAAAATTTTACAACGATGATAAGTCGCGTTGATAAATAGTCACATTATTACATACAGGAGAAATGCACATACGGAAAGAGAGATGAAAAGAAAAAGTGAGATAGAATGAGAGAGAGAGAGAGAGAGAGACAGAGAGAATAAGAAAAAGAGATCGGTAGACACTTGTTAAAGCATTGTTTAGTATATGAATACTTTAAGGAAACTTCAAGCAGAAGCGTGATTATAACGACAGAAGCTATATTCCAAAGTGTAATCATACGTCACAATTATTCACGCATCACCTACATGAACAATAAGTAAAGCGCACCAAAGCCTTTTTTTTCATAAATAATCCGAAGACTAACAAACAAGTACACACAAGCACTTGTATGCGTATATACGCGCCTTCACACAAAGATGGCAAACAAGTCTTTCAAACACATACTATCCGTCTGTCTATCTCCCCGAATTACTCAAAATTTATTTAGAGTATCGGAGCATGTTGCGTTATCTCACTTTATGCCGATATACGTAGTGTAAGTGTTAGCGAGTAAAATGAGATTAGTGTGTGTAATGGTGAGCGATTTACTGCACTGATCGCGCTTACAAGTTTTGTATAAAAGCAATGTGACCGCCTTTCAACAAGAATAGTCCGTTTAAGAACGTTTCTGTTAAAGGAACTGTGCGTCTGTTTTCTGTTTTCTTTAATAAAAAAAGACGCGTGAATCTATTAAAATATAAGAGAAATCGCTTAGAATAGAGTTAATTATAATTGAAATTTTATTTTTTGCGTATTTTAAAAAAAAAATATTTTTTTTTTTTGTTTTTTAAATTGAAATAAGTTTGTTTTTTGTTT